>AWOL01S0256652.1:0-14247 GCA_000715115.1 Nicotiana otophora
GCAACATTAATGAACTTGCCCGAATTAATGGCATTGATAAGGGCTTGGAGTTTAGCAGTTTCGGGCGCCTTAGCAAGAACCTTGGCCAATGCATAAAGTGTGTTGTGGGTATGCGCGAAATGGGGAATTGTTTTGAGATTCTCAATCAAACTGAGAGCTGAATCAGGAGAGGGAGCTGATTGAAGTGCATTAGTGACTACAAAAGAGTCCAAAGTAGGATTCTTGAGATGGGGAATAAGATTATCTGAAGAATTAGACCGAAGAGCGACTCTGATTGAATCGATAAGTCTCGCTCTTTGGAAATATAAATCTACTTTATTTACATTTTGGGTTCTCAAGAAACGGCGAAAATGCAAAGATAAATTATTAAAGGTGCTGTTTATTTTGTAGAATCGGTTGAAGTACATATAGCTTACATGCAAATGACAACCTAAGAAAAGCTAGGTAAGAATGTAGTTTAAGGAACAGAAGAGTTACTAGAATTTGAAAGGTGTTACGAGGACAAAAGTTAAGGATTTTTACCAGGAAGGAGATGAGGAATAAGAGTGATGCGACAGAATATCAAACAGGTGGTGTGCGCGGACAGCTCTTTAGGAACTTCAAGGATTTACGACAAATATCAAACAGGTGGTGTGCCTGGACAGCTCTTTTTAGGAATTTCGACGATTTTGCGAAAAACAGATAACGCCGTGGTTAGATCAACAGAGAGTAAGATAAAGGGCCTAAGCCCGTTATTTAGGGCTAAATTATGTGTAAATAGTTGGGCTAGTCACTTTTCGTGCCGGTAATAAAAAATAGTCAGAATTTGTAAAGGCATTGAAAAATAATCACTATTTTGTTGAATCGTGTATATAAACTTACAGCATATTATATTGAAACTCTAGTACATTATGCTGGAATCTCTTATGTAAAAATTTCGAACTCCAGCATATTATGCAGGATTTTTTCCGAATTTTTAAGGGTGTTTTTGTTCAGATTTTATCTTTACATGAAAATATTGCTAAATTTCGATTACTTTTAAAATTGTGATAATTTTTTAATTATCAGTTATAAATCTGGCTATTTCTGATTTCCCCCCTAAATTCTAAGGATTCACGATGAGTAGATAAAGGGACTAAGCCCATTATTTAGGGCTAAATTCTAAAGATTCTGGATGAGTTTTTGTGGGCCGCGTTTTTTAATTATCTAAGAAATTGCAGAAATACGATATTTTTAACTTTTGACCCCCGCTTGTTCCATGGGCATAACTTTAAGGTTAAAAGTTAAAAGTATAGTCCATAGGGTAAGAGAGGGGCAACACTTGTTAAACTTGAAATTCTGCTCAAGCAGAAACAAAAAATCAAGACCATCCATTTTGAGAGTTATTTGTGTACTTCACCATAAATTATCGAGCCTATGTTCTAACCTTTTTGGGCTTCATATAATGGGCTGTGGATGCTGATGAAGCAGAGAAGCATGATACTGCCTATCCCGGGGTAGTGTAGATATACTTGATTTTTGGGTCACCATTAAGATCATACCCGTATTGCATAAAATTTGTAAAATTTACCCACTTCGAAATACATTTTAAAATTTGCAAGTTATAAATTTAGGATATTATAAATCAAAAGTTTTTCTATCGCTTCAAACTGCAACTTCAAAATCGAATCTGTAATTCTTACATCGTTTCAATGCAACTTCAGAAAATCGAGTTCTTACATCACTTCAATCTAACTTTAAAAAATCGGATCTGAAGTTCTTTTATAACTTCCATGCAACTTCAAAATCGCGTCAGAAGTTTACCTGAAGCAGTCCTAACTTTATATCTCTAGAGTAAATACCTTATCTTCTTTGTTGGGATTGAAATTTGGTGAATGGGAAATTGAGGGAAGAAAGTGAAGGGAAAGTGAGCTCCCTTTGCTTTGGAAAGAGCAAGTGTCCTCATTGGGGGTGGAAAGAAAATGAAATGTGCCTATATTGAGAAAACACTTCCCTTGGTATTAAATGGGTTGGAAAGAAAGTAAGTCTCGCGCCGTCGTCGTTGTCGCTCGCTTGCTTCGGCTTCAGTCAATGATTGATTAATCTTTTTGGACAATTTTGTTTTTTCAATTATTTCTGAAAAGGATGCAAACTTTTCAGAAACAGTGCCAGAAAATGGCTATAAATATGGCTTAATCCAAGAATCTTTCCTCACGAAATTTTCTAAACTTCTTCTCTTTCTTCTGTACAATTAAATTCCAGTGTGGTTTACAACTTTCAAGTGGTTCGTTGTTTCACCCGCGTTTTTGGTACCAACACTTTGGTGAGTTAAATCGTTCTATCTTGGGAGGATAATATTCCAGCACCTCGGGTACTTGAGGGAAATAGTTTCCTTAAGGACACACTATGCATTCAGTGGGCTCGATTTTATTCCAAAATATATTTACTGATTCTGGTTTCTGATAATCTCCAGTTTCTGTTTAATTTTCCGTTTTACTTGTTTCTGTTTTATGTTACAAAAATTTACTGTTTTGTAATATTATATTATAGTAATACAGGGGTGGATCCAGCCTATTTTCTCGGGAACCCAGTAGCTTTAGTATATACCTTGTATATATATATTACAAAATCTACTAAATATTCATAAATATTGAACACATTTACTTATTGTATATTTATTTAAGGTCGCTATAGGAACACATTCTGAGGATTATGAACTATAGACCATAGTGAACCAAGGTCCACTAACTCCTACTAAACAAAATGAGTAAAATGAAACTGTTCCTAAGGACCCTTCTGAATTGTAGCAACACATTTCAGAATGATGGAGAAGAATGCAAAGGCTAGAAAAATCCTTATTTGTGGACTTAATCATAATGAATACAACAGGATATCAGCTTGCTCTAATACAAAGGAGATTTGGGATATACTCCAAATCACTCATGAAGGAATAAACCAAGTGAAAAGATCAAGGATAGAATTACTTATGAGGAACTATAAGCTCTTCTCCATGAAGGAGTCTAAGCCCATCCAAGAGATGATGACTAGGTTTACTATAATAACCAATGAACTGAAATCACTTAGTAAGTTATTTACCTCAGAAGAGTTGGTTAGCAAAGTTTTAAGGATTCTTTCAGCCATATGGGAATCAAAAGTCACAGCTATTAAGGAAGCCAAGGAGCTGGATAAAATCTTACTAGATGAGTTGGTTGGAAACTTAAAGACTCAAGAGATGAGAAAGATAGAACTGCGCAAGGAAGAACCAATGGGGGATAAGACCATGGATCTTAAGGCATCTGAAGAAGATGAATCTGACAGTGATAATCCTGACCTAGCAATGTTTTCTAAGTTCAATAAGTTCATGAAGAATTCCAAAAATGCATCTAAGAGAGAGAACAATGATAAGCCTAAGCAGATCAACAAAGCCACTTATGATGGGTGCTATAAGTGTAACAAGATAGACCACATGGTCAAAGACTGCCCAATGTGGAAAATTGAGTGGAGGAAAGAACGAGCTGAAAATGAAAAAACGGAAAAAATTGAGAGAGAAGGGTCCAAACAAAGGAACAATCCTAGGTGAAGGATTCACTAAAGCAATGAAGCAGGCTTTTCTAGCAGCATATGAGGACAGTGGAAGTGATAAAGAGGAAAAGAAGGAGGATGAGGCCATAAGTCTCTATGTTGTAATTGATGCACATCAAACAGTGGAGACAGAACCTCTAGTAAAACTTGGAATGCATATTGGAAGACCTCCTCTATTTGATGGACATCACTATGATGAATGGAAGATGTATATGGAAACGTTCCTTCAAGCCGCTGACTTTGATCTATGGCTAATTGTCAGTCATGGACCAATCATCCCTACCAAAATGGATGGTGAAAGAAACAAATGTAACAAGAGAGAAGAGGATTATGATGATAAAGATCGTCAGGTAATCCAGAAAAATGCTAAAGCAAAGGACCTGCCCTACAGAAGTTTTCCTATAAATATTCTCTACAAGGTATCTTCTTGCAACTCTGCTCATGATATATGAAGGATCTTGGAAGCTGATTTTAGAGATGAAAATATTGAAATGGCGCTGATGGCAATTGAAGAAAGCCAAACAGAAGAAGAAGTGATAGGGATGATGGCCATGAGTGATTCAGAGACTGAAGATGAAACAAATCAGGTAAGTATCTCTAACTTTAAAGAAAATTTTCATGCTATGTCTAAAAAATAGTTGATGGTCATAATTATGACCATGATGAGTGAGATTGACAAGATGAGTGCTGGAAATGATCAGTTAATAAGCAACCTTTCATGTGTCAAACTTGACCTCAAAGAACTTGAATCTGACAAAGCTGATTTTGAAGGACAGGTCAAAGACTTGAAGAACTAGGTTCTTAAGTTCACTTCTAAAAATAAGAAGTCACCCGATACACATGGTAAAGGAAAATGAGTGATATGCAAGATAAGCTTGAAAAAAAATTAAAAGGGGTTAAAGATAATCTTTGTGATGCTGAATGTAGGAATAAAGTACTGCAAGAAAATCTAGAAAAGGCTAATTTTGAATGATCTAGGCTAAGCAAGTGGCATAGATTAAATTGGCTGAATGAAAACTGCAGCACTAACAAATCATGAATTGGCTATAGAAAACCTGTTCCTAAATTTGATCCAAAGTATGTAGTAATTTCTTATAACAAGATGTGCACTCATTGTGGGAAGGTAGAACACTTTAGAGATACTTGCCATGCCTTAATTCATGCTCAGTTTAAGAATACTTTTGGTCTTGCTAAAAATGTGAAGAAGGAAGAAGAACCAAAAGTCAAGCCTCTTGTCCAAACTAACTGGATTAAGGTTAACAAGAAAACATCTATTAATCATCTTCCCTTCGTTTGCCAAGAAGATATCTGATTCATCCTTTTTCAAATAAAGAGGGATCCAAGCTTGTCTAGGTTTTCAAGAATAACTTGTGATTTTTGGTGCAGGCTAAAGTAAGAGGGAACAATCAAGATTAGTATCTAGATAATGGCTGCTCAAGACATATGACTGGGGAAAAGAAAAACTTTCTCTCACTGACAGCTTTCCAAAGAGGGAGTGTGTCACTTGAAAATGGGAAAAAGGGCCAGATAACAAGTATTGGTAAGGTCGGTAAGTCACTCTCTCATGCTATAGAAGATGTGTATTATGTCATAGACCTTAAACATAATCTCCTTAGAATTTCTCAAATGCGTGATAAAGAAAATGAGGTAAAATTCAATTCCAAAATTTGCACTGTCACTAAGCTTGATACTGATGAAATTGTGTTAAAAGGTAAGAGACATAACAATGTCTACAAGATATCTATTATGTCCCTTCCTCAGAGTGAGCATACATGCTTAAGTGTAGTAGAATATGACCAATTGTTACGGCACAGAAGATTGGGTCATGCTAGTCTTTCTCAATTCAACAAATTGGCAGCAAAGGACCTGGTCCTTGAACTACCAAAAGTTGAGTTCACCTCAGACAAGGTATGTGATGCTTGTGTCAGAGGGAAACATGTAAGGTCATCTTTTAAATCTAAAAAGGTTGTCAGCACCTCCAAACCCCTGGAACTCCTTCATATGGACCTATGTGGACCAATGAGAGTGAGGAACATAGGAGGCAATAGGTATATATTTGTCATTGTATATGACTTTTCGAGATACACATAGACCCTGTTTTTGGCATCTAAAGATTAAACTTTTGATGTTTTCTGTGTGTTTGTCAGAATGATCCAACAGAAACTGGGCTATAATGTTTTAAGTATAAGAATAGACCATGGAACTAAGTTTGAAAATTCTAAATTCCTTGAGTTCTATAACACACATGGCATTGATCATAACTTCTCTGCACTAGAACTCCACAACAAAATGGTATTGTGAAAAGAAAGAATAGATCTCTAGAAGATATGGAGAGGACCATGTTGATTGCTAGTGGATTGCCTAAGAGCTTTTGGGCGAAGGCAGTCAATACTGCTTGTTACTTGCTAAACAGATGCATGGTCAGACCCATTCTTGAGAAAACTCCTTATGAGTTACTTCGAGGGAGAAAGCCCAACATCACTCACTTGAGAGTTTTTGGGTGCAAATGTTTTGTGTACAATAATGGCAAAGAAGCTCTAGGTAAGTTTGATGACAGAAGTGATGAGGGAATTTTCTTGGGTTATTCACCACATAGTAAAGCCTACAAAGTTTTTAATAAAAGAACTATGTGCGTAGAAGAAAATATTCATGCTATTTTTTATGAATCTAAAAACATGGCCGAGAAAGGTCTGCAGGATGAAGACTATGACATAGGACTCACTGATGAAGGAGTTTCTAAAGAACCTTAACCTCATTTGAAGATGGATTAGGAGATCCTAAGGAAGCTGAAAATGATCATGAGGAACAAGAAGAAAAGAGAACTATTTTGACTACTAACCAGACTAATGAAGTTGTACCTACTGACACTATACCTTTGGATCACTCCTTAGGTGAACCATCTCTGGGGATGCAATTTAGACCATGGAAACATCAAACTTCACACCCCGTTGAGAACATCATTTCTAATCCTAATGCTGGAGTGCAAACCAAGACATCTCTGAGAAATCTATGTGCACTTACAACATTCCTCTCACAGGTTGAACCTAAGAATATAAAGGAAGATCTAAAGGATCCAGATTGTATTATAGCCATGCAAGAGGAGCTAAATCAGTTTGAAAGAAGCAAGGTCTGGGACTTGGTACAAAGACCTAAGAACAGAACTGTCATAGGTACCAGATGGGTGTTCAGAAATAAGCTAGATGAACAAGGAAATATCACAAGGAATAAGGCCAGACTTATAGTTCTCGGATACAATCAAGAATAAGGCATTGTCTATGATGAGACATTTGCACATGTAGCCAGAATGGAAGCTATAAGGATGCTAATAGCTTTTGTTGCAGACATGGAGTTCACCCTGTATCGGATGGATGTAAATAGTGCATTCTTGAATGGCTACCTGAAGGAGGAAGTGTTTGATAAACAACCTCCTCGGTTTGAGAGTGATGAATTTCCTAGCTATGTGTTAAAGTTAGACAAAGCCTTGCTTCAAGAGCTTGATATGAAAGACTCTCAAAATTCCTCTTAATCAATAACTTTGTAAGAGGAAAGGTAGACAACACACTATTTCTGAGGAGTAAAGGCAAAAATGTTCTGATTGTACAAGTATATATGGATGATATTATCTTTGGAGCTACTAATGAAGCAATGTGCAAGGAATTTACTGAGATGATGGGGAATGAGTTTGAAATGAGCATGATGGGTGAATTGAACTTCTTCTTCGATTTACAAATCAAGCAAACACCTACTGAAACCATGATACATCAGCAAAAATATATCAAGGAACTTTTGAAGAAATTTAACATGGACTCTTCTAAGTGCATAGACACTCCCATTGCCATTGTAACAAAACTGGACCTTGATGAAGAAGGGAAAAGTGTTGAACAGAAGCTATATAGAGGAATGGTTGGGTCACTGTTGTATCTTACGACAAGCAGGCTTGATATTGTATTTAGTGTGGGATTGTGTGCAAGATTTCAGGCAAATCCCAAAGACTCTCATCTGAAGTCTGTCAAGAGGATACTCAGATAACTTAAAATGACTCGTGATTTGTGTCTATGGTATCCTATATGGTATAGCTTTGATCTAGTTGGTTATACTGATGTTGACTATGCAGATTTTCATGTTGACGGGAAAAATACTTCAGGAACACATATTTTCTTGGTTCATGCCTGGTGTATTGGGAACAAAGAAGTAGAACTCAGTGGCTTTATCTACAGCTGAAGGTGAATATATCACAGTAGCATCATGTTGTGCTCAGTTGCTGTAGATATGACAACACCTAAGGGACTATGGTATTTTCGTTGATTGTGTTCCTATTTTCTGTGATAACACTAGTGCCATAAACATTGCTAAAAATCCCTGCCAACACAAGAGAACCAAGCACATTGACATTGGCATCGCTTTCTCAGAGACAACGTTGAAAAAGGGAATATCTCAATTAACTTCTGTAAAACTGAAGACCAAATTGCTGATATTTTTACTTAGCTCTGAGTAGGGATCACTTTGAAAGAAATAGACTGGAACTGGGTCTAATTAATACTTCCAAAAAGGTTGAACCCCAATGATTGGCTAAAAAATGTATAATTAGATGTAGATGGTCATGTACAATGTGTTTGATTTAGTCTCGTGCTTGTTTTGAGAACACACACTTGGCCCAAAAAGTCTAGCTGATAACTATGTCTTATGATACTAACCTATAATGCTGAAACTTTATTGCAAAAATGAGTAAGGAGTTACTAAGGAGTTGGTTCTTTGACTCAGGTACGTGCCATGTTGTCTTAATCATAGGGGCTTAGTAACTGAAATTACTGCTATACTCAGACTTTCTAATCATGTTAGAATCACTCCTAGTTTTCATCTAGTCAAAGATTAAGGTGGAATCCTAGAGCAATTAGAGTTTAATTACTCCTTATATTCTAATGGTCAAAAGTAATTGTTATTAGAGTCCCAATTAGAACTCAAATTCTGTTACTTTCTTTCTTCCAGTCAAATCAGGAGTTACTTCTTTAAAAGCCCCCTTATGATCCGTTTCTCAGACCTTACTGATCCTCTCAAACCCTAAGCAAGAATCAAGAAATACTTTTCTCATTCCCTTCAATGATTTCATTCTCTCATCACCATGCCAAAATCTAGCCAAACTCCTTTTAAAGCAAAATCATCATCCAAGACTGAAGCCAAACCCAAGAACATGAATCCCAAATCAAAGAGAAGTGCACAATCATCAATTGAACATGCATCTATAACTGCTCCTTCTCCACCTATATCCTCCATTGTACTGTACTATCGTCCCATGTTCCTCTTGCACCCACTATTCCCACCTCTACTGGACCTTCATTTCCAAACCTGTATGTACTTCGAAAAACACCTCTAAGTCCATTAAGATAAAGTCTACTCCAATAAAATCTGTTAAAAGTGACAAGGTGGTGATTGATGATGCTGATAAGGTGGACACAGTAGTTAAGGAAGTTGTGGTTCATGGGGAATCAGTGTCAACTATTACAAGTCAGGTAAAATTACCTCCATCAAAGTTAGATATTCTGCTTTCTACCATTGATGTTGCACCCATAGATATTATTTCACCCACAAGTGATAAACCACGAGTGGAGGAAACTACTTTAGAAATGGACATAGCAACTCAGGAGAAAAGGATAGATACCTTTAATGTTATGCCTATGGTTGAGAGAGAAGGTGATAAAGAACCAGTAAATAAGGAGGCTTCTGATGGTCTCTCTTTCAGCTGGACTGAAGATGATGATGATAATGAAGGTGAGGAAGAAGGAGGATTTGTGGCTAGTCATAATGAGCATCAGTCTCAGGACATGGCTAATGATACTGATAAGAAAAGGGGTGAGAACAAGGGGGAATCTGGTGATGAGAAGGAGAGTGAGGCAGAAGATAAGTTAGATGAATTAGTGGGTGATTATGGAGAAGAAGAAAAATATAGTGAGAAAGAAGTTGATTATGAGAGCGAATGCGAGGATGAAGAAAAGGTAAGTGAGAGTGAAGGTGAGGATGAAGAGAGTGAGGAAGAGAATGAGAATGCAAGTGGGGAATCTGAAGAATCTATGGCTATTGGGAACATTGTCATAGCCCCTTCAAAAGAAGCAAGTGGAGAAAAAAGTACTGAAGAAACTGAGCCCTTGTTAACTCCTTTCACTGGAGATGAAGAGGTCATAAGAAATGAGGATAATTTACCCCTGTCTGTAGTAGGGAAGAAACGCAAGAAAGCTTCAATGAAAGCAACAAAGTCAGTTATCCCTGTAAGAAAAGAAGTGGCTCTTCATGCTAGGACTCCTTTCACAAGGAGTAAAAGAAAGGTTGTTGATGAACAGATCATTAAGGAGTCCAGAGGTTCCAAGAAGCCAGGGAAGCAAGTTCCAGTTATTGAACCTGTTGTTGAGTTGGATGTAGAAGATGAGTCCGATTCTACTTTGCAAGAAAAGACATCAGCATAAAAGAGAAAGGTTGTCAAATCTACCAAGGCAGCTACCCCATTAAAAAGGGCCGGTAAAGGAAAGGAAAGAAAGGGTATGCCCGGTGTGGTTGATAAGCTCACTGAGTTTAGGAACACAAAAGTGCTGAATGGGAAAAGTTTTGCCAACACTGATAAGAAAGGGATGGCTCAGTTAGTTGATAAACTTGAGCTACAGGGATGGAGACACATATTTGTCAAGGCTTTCCCTCCTCTGTGTGTCCCTGCTGTGGTGGAGTTCTATGCAAACTTCCAATTTGATGGGAAAGTGGTCAAGAGTAATGTAAGGGGCTTTGAGATGGAGTTTGATGCTGAAGAGCTTGGGATGCTTCTGAATATTCCCTCCTTAGATTTTGATAATTACTTGAAGAAAAAATGGGCAGCCATAGACAATGATGTGGACTCAGAATTGTAGTCACAAGGAAGTTCTCCAATAAATTTGAATTGGTTGCTCCCCAGAAGGTGTATAAGACTGATATGACTCCCTTTCACAAGCTGTTATTTCAGTTTGTGAACTCCTGCATTTTGCAGAGATCTGAGAGAATGCGCGAGGCTACTCTATTGGACATGGCTGTGATGGAACTGCTTAACACTGGTAGAGCTATAAATCTCCCTAGCTTGATGATTCAGCACATGGCAAGGACTGCAGACACTTCCAAGCCTAGGCATGTTATGCCTTATGGCTTTATTTTATCTGAGCTATTTGACAAGCTCAATATTGCCTTACCTGAGCTTAAGTATGGAAACAACAATAATGTTTTGGATGTTGTTACCCTCAAGCAGTGTGGCTATGAGGAGATCAAGGCTAAGGGACCAACTTGTTATGCTATTCTACCTAGTAGTAGTAGGGCAGCGGAGCTAACTATGAGGTTGGAGTTAGCTCTTGAGGAGAATGACAAACTTAGAGAAGACAATGATGAGTTAGTAAAAGAAATCAGGCAACTTACGGAGGAGCTCAGAAGGGACAGGGAAGCTCATGCCCAACAGATTGCCACCCTTGTGAAATCATTGACCCCATCTTCCTCTCACCCATGAACCCGGTCCGTCTCCCAGTGTCTTTAGCTTATTATGTTATCCCAGTGATGCTTTAGTTCTTGTTTCCTTTGTTCTAGTTCTGAGTAGCTTGCAAGACGTTTAGCTTATTTTGCTCTAATGTTTTGAGTCAAGGCCCTAGGCTTATTTTGGCAATACTAAATGACTTCTCTTATAATGTTTTAATATTTCACACATGATTATATTATCAGCTTAGTTGTTTTTCTTTGATAATTCTTGAGCTTGTGATGTAGCCTAAGTGGTCATAAATCTTTCATTAACTGTGATTAGTATGTCTAACATCTTTTTGTTATTTTTTAGATGATGCCAAAAGGGAGAAGATAGAGTTAGGGGTGTTGGTGTTGGTGTTGATGTGCCTGTCTGTATGCTTGTTGTATAGAGGTTGTACCTATTTTGGTCATATTATGGTGATATGATGATATGAGGTGATTACCTGGTTCTAATATGCACAAAGTTTGTCATCATCAAAAAGGAATAATTTGTTGAGTATTGAGATTTTGATGATTAACAAAGTTTGTTCTCTAAAAACCAGGTCCTCCACGTAGCTGCTTAACTACTCTAAGAACCAACTCCTCAGGGTTAAAAACTAGCTCCTCAAGGTTGATGATCGTACGTCTTGCCAACAATAACCTTATCGCAAAGTTACCCAGGTCCGAATTTGTTGGAAGAGGAATGTTAAACATGATAAGGGTTGTTACCCAAGAAGATACGCGTGCATAAGTGAGAGACAAGAGTCCCAAGACTTGTGGAGTCCTTGGAGCAGTAGAATTCCTATCAAATGAGAAGTTGACTACGCATATGACTCCTAAAAGATCTCAGAGTCCAAAAAATATAAATACTATCTTTTTGGATTGCTGAGATTATCCTTTTACACATCAAATGAAGAACTACATTTTCTACACTTAAGTCGAGTACCAGTGTTGTGTTCTTCTTGAGTCAGTCTAGTAAATGTGTGTTAGAAAATCAGGTTGTAATCAAAATGTCATATAAAATCAGTAAGTTGGAGTGAGTGTTTGGTTTTGCAAGTTAGAGTAACTTGTAAATTAAATAGTTGAAGTAAAAGAACTAGAGAGTATTGAGTTACAGATTTATATTCAATACATTTGGTGCATTGTTCTAGTAAAGTTGAAGTTAAAAATCCTACGTGGTAGGTCGTGGTTTTTTGCACCTTTTGAGGCGGGTGATTTTCACGTAAAAATTATTGTGTTTGCTTTACTGCTTATTTTGTTTATATACTATAACAGAGAAATATTCTTATACTATTAGTGCACTTTGACCTTTTGAATTGTAAGAGACTGCCTTATTTTTCATGTTACATTCCCAGGAAATCTCTTAGATAACTTGATAGTGTAAAACAGTTTTTACACTATCAATTTATAGAAGTTAAACTTTATAGTAAATAGAGGTGAGAGAAGTTGAGTCTAATTAATTAGACTTATTATCTCTTACTGAAGGAAATCTCTTAAGCCTTTATCTATTTTCCAATAAAGGCCCAAACAAAAAGCAAATGTTAATGACTAGTATTTACCTTGTTGTCCGCTGTTTTATCTTGTTTATTGTCTAATATAGATCAGCCATCTCTACTTAGTTGGCCGCTATGGTGCAGGGACGTTGTAGTATTTGGGTAGTGAGTGCGAAATAGTATATAATTGAAAAAGAATTTAAAACTAATACTAAAGTACACACTGACACAACAAAATAGCAGTGGATGCAGTGGTATTTCGCATCCACTAACTTTAAATCATAGATTTACCTCTGATATTATGCTTGAGCATTATCAAGTATTTCATCTTGTTATTAAGTTTCAAATAAAGCCGCCGTGGTGACGGGATTAGGTATTGACCCTGCCTTGTATGTTAAGAACCAAAAAGTTTTTGACTTCAATCGAACCTTCTCAAATGCTATATGTGAGGTGGACATGCCCGATTCAATACAATTTGGATGCGAGTGCATGTCATTGTAGTATGTCTAATACGGTGATGAATCTATAACAAGATGGAGAGGAATCCTCTCTTTAACATCTGAGAGGTATAATTTTGAAGTAAGGAATTTTTGTCACAACTTCTAAACAGCTCTACAAAAGTATATGTAGAGGTGGTTAATAGATGCTCTTATTTTTGAGTTCATAGAACACAGACTTTTAAAGATGTAGCTTATAAATAGGGAAATTCAGGATCTAGAGTCCATAGGTCTGGAATAAGCATGTTCTTAATATTTGTTTTTCACAGCAAATTTACTAGGCAGTGCCTAGGGCTATTTTTTATATAGTAAAAATAAATCCAAAAAACAAGCTGTCTTGTAGTCTTACAAAAAGTAGGAAATAAAATTTAAAAGCAACATAGCTCCTATTATCAAAGTTGAGTAAGATTCTCAACATTGATAGTGCATGATAAAATCTATTATGAATATGTCTAAGAGATAAGAAATAGATATGTCTAAAAGGTTTATCCAGGGTGGAAAAGGCTTTCTTCGCACCTGAGTATCTTGAAGCTGGTCAGGTTAATCTGAGGACAGATTTCTTATACATTTGGGATTCTTCTGACTGAAATGAGGAGGGGCAAAAAGTTACTCCAGTTTCAATTTAGATGAGTTAATTTGACTCGACACGAAGTTTAAAAAAATAAAAAGACTTTTGAAACTTATGGCCTTAAAAGCTTAAAGGGTAAAAGCTTTATGGGGTCATGTCATTTGTGTCGTTATAAAAATTTCTCATTAAGGGTAAAATGAAGAGTTTAAAGTTAAATTATTTTCAATTATAAAAATATGTTATTCTTTTTGGAAAGATTAATAAGGAAATTATGTCATCTAAATTGAAACAAAGAGAATATTTTTAATGGATTCAGAATTTAAATGTGGTGGGTTCTGAGTTGATAGAGTTGGTTCTAAAATGCATATATAGCATTTTCTGTACTTACTTTTCGCGCGCGCACACACGGGGGCGGCTCTAAAGCTTTGGGCAGTGAGGTCATTGCCTTAGGCCCCCAAATTTTGAAGGCCCCAAATTTATTTTAAATTCTTATTATTATTGTTACTATTATATATTATATAATTTATATAAATAATTAGAATAAGAAAATTGTTACAATATATTTTTTGTTACTTGATTGAGGTTATTTTAAACAATAAATTTATGAATTATGATAATTTTCTTCCCTCATTAATTAGTATATTTGACAAGAGTG
>AWOL01S0256724.1:0-10564 GCA_000715115.1 Nicotiana otophora
GTATCTCTATACACCACAGTCTAATAAAATAAGTACGGAAGGTAAATGCCATAGGAGAGAATAAAGGGGGACTTCGAGGTCTGCGGACACGACAGATGTACCTTGAAGACTCCGTACAGCAGCAAGCACTCTCAGCTAGTAGCGAGGCTGATAAGAAGCACCTGGATCTGTACACAAAACATGTGCAGAAGTGTAGCATGAGTACGCCATAACGGTACCCAGTAAGTGCCAAGCCTAACCTCAGTAGAGTAGTGACGAGGTCAGGTCTGGGCCCTGCTGGGATATAATAATAAGATAGATGATATAATAACATGAAGTAGAATGGAGAAGTTAACAGAAAGTATTCACAAAGCAATAACAATACAACACAATGTGATAACAATAGGGGCACTCCCGAGATACTGTCTCGTAGTCCCAAAAGTAAATACTCAACAGGGTATCTCCTTAGATACCGTCTCGTAGTTCAAAAAGTAAATATGCAGGGAGAACTCCCGATGTACCACCTCATAGTCTCAAAAGTAAATGTGTAGGGAGAACTCCCGAGGTACCGCCTTGTAGTCTCAAAAGTAAACATATAGCTCAAACCGATAAATACAACAGTTACAACAAGAATCCTACAGTTCAGACTGATAAAATCAAGGAGAAACAGGAAATCAACTAGGCATGCTGCACAAAGTTCAAATAAGCAGTTAAAGCACGTAGACATGTGATATTAGACTAAGCAGGATAACTACACATGCTGGTATAACACAATTAAGAGGAAAACAGGTTACTACTCAGTAAATAAATTGGGTTTTACAACAAATAGCCCGTGAACGCATTCGTCATCTCACGTACACATCGCTCACATATCAGAACAGTACCAAATGCTAAGGGGATTTTCCCCACACAAGGTTAGGCAAACCACTTACCTCGAATCAAGATCAATCAATCCGTAAGAATGCCCTTTCCTCGATTATCCAACTATGAATGGCCAAAATCTAGCCAAACACAATTGCATATCATAAATACAACTATAATATACTCATCTAATTAATGAAATCAATACTTTAACAAAAAGTTCAAAAATCGCCCTAAAACGTCAACCCCGGCCCACGTCTCGGAATCGGGTAAAAGTCACACAATATGAACACCCATTCACTCACGAGTTCACCCGTACCAAAATTATCAAAATCCTATATCAAAATTCGAATCAAAACTCAAAACTTAGTTGAAGAATGTCCAACCTTTTTTCCCAAATTTCCCAACCAAATTCCTTAATTAAATGATGAAAACAACTATAGATTAGTGGAATATAACCATAAAAGAGTTAAGAATCATTACCCAAAGTTCTCTCTGAAAAATCATTGAATTAATGCCTCAATCCGAGTTCTCAAAGTCCCAAAATGGAAAATAGGATAAAACCCTCGAACTTGGCCCTTTTCTGCCCAGTGATTTAGCATATGTGGGCTTCCAGTCGCACCTGTGATGCCGCACCTGTGGAAATTTCATCACAGGTGCAGATTTGACTTAAGTCCCCTGGATCTGCATCTGTGGATACGCTCCTGCGACCAAGGAGCCGCACCTGCGACCGCAGCGCTCCTGCGCACCTTCCCACCGCAGAAGCGAGGCCGCTTATGCGTAAGTATTTCTGCACCTGCAAACCCAACCTGGGATGCCCAAATATACTTATGCGATCCTCTGTTCGCACATGCGTGTCCGTGCCTACGGCCAACCCTACCGCAGGTGCGATGACACCAGAAGTTGAAAAATTTCAGCAGCTACACAAGTCCAAATTTTGATCCATTTAGCATCCGAAACTCACCCGCGGCCCCCGGGTCCTCAACCAAATATACCAACAAGTCCTAAAACACCATACAAACTTAGTCGATCCCTCAAGTCACATCAAACAACGCTAAAAACACGAATCACCTTCCAATTCAAACTTAATGAACTTCGAAACTTCAAACTTCTACAACTGATGCCGAAACATATCAAATCATGTCCGACTGACCTCAAATTGTGCACAAAAGTCATATTCGACATTACAGACCTACTCCAACTTTCGGAATCAGAATTTGACCTCGATATCAAAAAGTCCACTTCCGGTCAAACTTCCTAAAGATTAAACTTTCGCCATTTCAAGCCTAATTTAGCTACAGGCCTCCAAAACACAATCCAGACACACTCCTAAGTCCAAAATCACCCAACGGAGCTAACCGAACCGACGAAACACCATTCCGGAGTCATCTTCATACAGTTGCAACTACAGTCAAAATCTTAGAACTTAAGCTTCTGTTTTAGGGACCAAGTATCCCAATTTACCTCGAAACCACAAACAAAACCTCCCGGTAATTAACATAAGCAGAAAAAGATACGAGGAAAGTAGTAAATAGGGGATCGGGGCTATTACTCTCAAAATGACCAGCCGGTCGTTACATCCTCCCCATCTTAAAATAATCGTTCGTCCTCAAACATGTATAGAGACATACCTGAATCTGGATGACCCCTCCACTGAATCTTCACTGACAAAATGTTCGTTGACCTTAGCTTTCAAACCTGCCTGTCCCAAATAGCCACCGGTTCCTCAACATAAGATAAATCCTTGTCCATTTGGACTGAGCTGAAATCCAACACATGAGATGGATCGTCGTGGTACTTTCGGATCATAGAAACATGGAATACTGGATGAACTACAGAGAGACTAGGTAGTAGTGCAAGTCTGTAATCCACCTCCCCAACTCTCTCAAGAATCTCTAAAGGCCCGATATACCTAGGGTTTAACATCGCGAACCCTCCAATCCGCATAACTCTTCTCTCTTGACTGGGCTGTGCGAAGGCGATCCTGAATCACCTTAACCTTCTCCAAAGAATCCTGAACCTAGTATGTGCCCAATAATCTAGCCTCACCTGGCTCGAACCAAATCACTGGATACCGACACTGCCTCCCATATAAGGCCTCATACGGTACCATCTGAATGCTAGACTGATAATTGTTATTGTAAGCAAACTCCGCAAGTGGCAAGAAATGGTCCCAAGTACCCCCAAACTCTATCACATAAGCACAGAGCATATCTTCCCGTATCTGAATAGTGTGCTCGAACTGTCCGTCCGCCTGAGGGTGAAATGTTGTGCTCAAGTCAACCCGAGTACCCAACTCCTGCTATACAGCTCTCTAGAACCTTGATGTAAACTGCGTACCCCGGTCAGAGATGATAGATACCGGTACTCCATGAAGCCTAACAATCTCACGGATTTAAATTCGAGCCAACTACTCGAAATAATAGGTAGTCATCAGAGGAATGAAATGAGCTGACTTGGTTAATCTACCCACAATGACCCAAACTACATCAAACTTCCTCTGAGTCTGTGGGAGCCCAACAACAAAATCCATAGTGAACCACTCCCATTTCTATTCTTGAATCTCTAACTTCTGAAGCAATCCACCCGATCTCTGATAATCATACTTCACCTGCTGGCAATTCAGGCACCGAGCTACAAATTCCCCTATGTCCTTCTTTGTTTTCTTCCACCAGTAATGCTGCCTTAATTCCTGATACATCTTTGTGGCACATGGATAAAAGTAGTACCACGAACTGTGAGCCTCCTAGAGAATCAACTCACGTAGACCATCTACATTGGCCACACATAGACTGCTCTGCATCCTCAGTACACCATCATCTCCAATAGTGACCTCATTAGTGTAATGACCCGACCGGTCATTTTGAGCCTTGGCGCATCATTCGGCGGTTTGAGGACTTGAGTAGCTTCACTTCAGGTGATATGACTTATACGTGTGGTTAAAATTTAGTTTCGGGAAGCTCGGAGTTGGTTTGGAAAGAAAATTATAAATTTGAAAGCTTTAAGTTGGAAGAGTTGACCAAACTTTGACTTTTGAGTAAACGACATCAGAATCGGGATTTGAAGGTTCCAACAGGTTCGTATGATGATTTTAGACTTGGGCGTATATCCCGATCGGGTTTCGGATGACCCGGGTGTGTTTCATCACCTATTGTGGAAGTTGGCATTTTGGGAAGAATTTCATAAATTTGGGTTGAAGTGTATTTCAATGTTATTGATGTCCATTTGGGATTCCGAGTCTGAGAATAGCTCCGTTTGGTGGTCTTAGGGGCATGTCCGCATATGGATTTAGAGGTATGTAGGTCGTTTCGGAGTCATTTGGTAAAAGTTGGAAATTTGAAGATTATTGGGAAGTTTGACCGGGAGTGAACTTTTTGATATCGTTGTCGGATTTCGATTTCAGAAGTAGGAGTTGGTCTGTAATGTCAATTATGACTTGTGTGCAAAATTTGAGGTCAAACGGACTTGATTTGATAGGTTTCCGCATCGGATGTGGAAGTTAGAAGTTTAATAGTTTATTAGGCTTGAATCAATGCACAATTCATGGTTTCGACATTGTTTGATGTGATTTGTAGCCTCGAGCAAGTTCGTGTCGTGTTTTGGGACATGCTGGTGTGATTGGATGGGGTCCCGGGGGCCTCGGGTGTGATTCAGAGTGGTTTCAGACCAAGTTTGGGTGTTTTGATGCTGCTGGTTGCTGGTTCTGGTGTTATTCTTCGCGTTCGCCAGGAGCCTCTCACTTTTGCGAATACGGATTTTGCTGCTGGGACTTTGTTCTTCGCGTTCGTAAAGAGGATCTCGCGTTCGCGAAGAAGGAATTTCTACTATCCGTCATCTGACTTTGGAAGCTTTGAAAAGTTATGAAGCTTTGAAAAGAACGAATTATAGCTCTTGATGTCTAGTTTCCAGAAAGTCAAACTATTTGTGATTTGGAGTTTTGTACAAAAGGTTATGACTATTATATTAGAGGCTGTTTGAGAAGTGTTTGAAAATGGCTTTTGGGAATTTTGTTCATCGCGAACGCGATGGGAGGCTCGCGAATGCGAAGAAGGAAGTCGGGGCAGTGTTATAAGTCCTCTATTTTGGACCTTTGAGCTATTATTTTGCATTTTTAGTTGGGAACCTCGGGATTTAGCAATTTTGGAGAGGTATTTCACCACAAAACTTGGGGTGACCATTCTTGACTCATTTGTGATTATATTTCATGGATTAATTTTAATTTTCAGCGTTAGATTATTGATTTTTCAAGAAGCAATTGGAAGATATTTCTATAATTTTACAAAACGAATTTTCGAGTTTTGAATACCGATTCAGAGTCGGATTTGAATGAAATTAGTATGGTTGAACTCGTAATTGAATGGGTTGTCGGATTGTTTGAGTTTCATAAAATGGTTCTGAGATGTGGGCCCCACTGCCAACGTTTTGAGCGAAGTTGAGACTTTTTATAAATTGTTAAATTTCAAGCATTGGAGTATACATTTTGATTGGTTTGCACATTGTTTGCATAGTTTTGGATCGACAAGCATTGGTTTGAGGTGTTAGAGTGTCGTTGGAGCCGGCTATGGAAGTTCGGAGCAAGGTAAGTCTCTTGTCTAACCCTGTAAGAGGTAATTTACCCCTTAAGTGATTTAAATTTATAATTGTTGCTAATTGTGGGGGCTACGTACGACGAGGTGACGAGAGTCCGTGCGTATCTACTAATTATGCTATGTCCGGGTTAGTTTAGGACTCAAATCATGAATTACTTGTGATAATTTCATCCTTTATTTAATTAATGTACTAGAATTATATTGGAAATATTTAGAGGAAATAGTAAAAGACTCAATTTCATATACTTGAACTTTGTTGTAAATTACTTGACTGTTAATAGAAATTGTACATCCTTAGATGTTAGCCTTATAATAACTTCTCATTCCAGAGGTTCATAAGAAAATGTCCTCCTTTCTTGTGGATCCGGCCAAATGCCTCGGCAGTATAGATGCATCTATGGATCATGCCGCACGTCTCTCGGTAGTGTACACGACACTCTGGATCGGGCCGTACGACCTCGACAGAAATCGTGCTTAGTAATAAAAATTATACAATATCTTGATATTCTATTGCGGCTTGTGAAGATAAATAATTAACTGGAAATTATTGAATTTGAAAGAATTAGTTATTTCTGCTTATTAAGGAAATTATTGTTATTCACATAAACCATATCAATTTAAATATTTCTATTTTAATATTATTGACCCATAGAAAGTGTCAAAGTCGACCTCTCATCACTACTTCTCCGAGATTAGACTTAATACTTACTGGATACACATTGATTTACGTACTCATACTACACTTGCTGCATATTTTTGTTTAGTGATCTTTTGGGCGCAGAGGCAGAGTTACTGCGGGGACTTACGGTGAGCTGCATTCCATGTTTCAAATCTGCATCATACAAAGTCTCCATCAGTATTTTTTACATACTCCTGTCTAATTTGTATTCCAGACAGATATTGCATTTATTATATTTCCTAGTTGATGCTCATGAACTTGTGACACAAGGTTTTGGGGGTTCTTTCAGGTTATTTATTTATCGTGGTTCGCGTAGTTACTTTCAATTACTCCACAAATTCTATTTTACTGTCTAATTAAGGAAATATTTTGATTACAATTATACTAGGCTTGCCTGGCCGCGGCGTTAGGCGCCATCATGACCCATGGCAGATTTTGCGTTGTGACAACATGGTATTAGAGCACTAGGTTCACTTAGGTCTCATGAGTCATGAGCAAGTCTAGTAGAGTCTTGCGGATCGGTACGGAGGAGTTTGTACTNTTCATATACTTGAACTTTGTTGTAAATTACTTGACTGTTAATAGAAATTGTACATCCTTATATGTTAGCCTTATAATAACTTCTCATTCCAGAGGTTCATAAGAAAATGTCCTCCTTTCTTGTGGATCCGGCCAAATGCCTCGGCAGTATAGATGCATCTATGGATCATGCCGCACGTCTCTCGGTAGTGTACACGACACTCTGGATCGGGCCGTACGACCTCGACAGAAATCGTGCTTAGTAATAAAAATTATACAATATCTTGATATTCTATTGCGGCTTGTGAAGATAAATAATTAACTGGAAATTATTGAATTTGAAAGAATTAGTTATTTCTGCTTATTAAGGAAATTATTGTTATTCACATAAACCATATCAATTTAAATATTTCTATTTTAATATTATTGACCCATAGAAAGTGTCAAAGTCGACCTCTCATCACTACTTCTCCGAGATTAGACTTAATACTTACTGGATACACATTGATTTACGTACTCATACTACACTTGCTGCATATTTTTGTTTAGTGATCTTTTGGGCGCAGAGGCAGAGTTACTGCGGGGACTTACGGTGAGCTGCATTCCATGTTACAAATCCGCATCATACAAAGTCTCCATCAGTATTTTTTACATACTCCTGTCTAATTTGTATTCCAGACAGATGTTGCATTTATTATATTTCCTAGTTGATGCTCATGAACTTGTGACACAAGGTTTTGGGGGTTCTTTCAGGTTATTTATTTATCGTGGTTCGCGTAGTTACTTTCAATTACTCCACAAATTCTATTTTACTGTCTAATTAAGGAAATATTTTGATTACAATTATACTAGGCTTGCCTGGCCGCGGCGTTAGGCGCCATCATGACCCATGGCAGATTTTGCATTGTGACAACATGGTATTAGAGCACTAGGTTCACTTAGGTCTCATGAGTCATGAGCAAGTCTAGTAGAGTCTTGCGGATCGGTACGGAGGAGTTTGTACTTATCTTCAAAAGGCTTCAGGTTAGTTAGGAGCATTTTCCTTCTTGATTCCGTTATCGTGCAGTTTGATTCCATTAAGGCTTGTGCCTTGATTTCCTTCCTATACATTCTTATACGATGTTGAGCGCTCGTGTCTATTGGGCATCAAGGAGTTTTAGTGGTACTACAGACGTGGAGAAGGATGTTTCACCCTGCTCATTCAAATAAGTTATTATCGTCTTCTTGCAAAAGGAGGTTCTGTCATTTTAGCTCGGTATTGGTAATTCATACGATTTTTGAGGCTATGTACGGTGTTTGGGTAATGGTAGGGTGCCTTTCTACGTGTCAAGCTAGTGAATGGCTTGGAAGGAGGATTTCTCACTGCATGATTTAGAGGTTCGATATTTAATTCCAGCAAAGGAAAGGCAATTGGACTATGAATATTCAGGTTTGGGTTGATGGAGTAACGAGACTTGGTATTTTCGAGTATGGTGGAATTTGTATTGTGAAGTTGCGTCGTCATCCTTATTTGAATGCATTTTCGGTTTTCCTGTGCTAGTGGTTTTTTGATTTTTGCCTTCTGGGTGAGGTGTTATGAAATGGTGCCTGAGTTGCGGTGCGCAGTGATGAAGGGTCAAATTGGTATTTCTAATATGACAGCTCGAGGAAGCTGATCTTCCAGGAGGCTTAAGGCTGGTAGCAATTTGTTAGTTCAGGTGTTACAGAGATGGATTTGATTTGATACCATATTTGGGTAACGAAGAATGTGGAAGGACATGGGGAGGTGTCTTGCGGTGGTTAATTTACTAGCAGGTCATGTATGAGAAGCGGAAGTCCGGAAGTTGCTTAAAGGAGATGATTTGACCGAAGTGGGAGAGGTAGAGTATCATATGGATTCTATGGTAGGATAGCCACGTACATTGAGAAAGTGTTGAACGGTTTGGAAATCGCAATGGAAGGTGGTTTGGTCTACGTATCTTATTGGGAATGATGGTTACTATACAGAGAAGATTTAATATGGCCGAAAGGAGTTGCTTGAAATGAATAGGTGTGTGAAGATTTGACTATCGTTTCAGATGCGATATGACTTGAGTTTGGATGATATTGTTGAACTCTTAGTGGATGTTAATGAGGAAGGAACATACTTATACAACGTCATGGAAAAAGGTCGGATATGAGATCGTGGCTGATGATTTAGAATGTTCATGAAGAGATTTAACAAAACACTTTGAGAAATTTGGCGGGTTAATGGTGCGAGATCACAGTAATCGAGAAGAAAGAATCACTGTGGGTTCAACATTTTGTGATTATAGCTTAAAGCTAAGTGGGGGAGCCCTACCATCTACAATTAGATCGCATGGTTGTCGGCTTGTGCATCTTTTGGTTACAGCGCATTGGTGGATTATTTGTGTCTAATAGAAAAGAAACATCAGGGGTAATTCGAGCAGAGGAATTGATAAATGTGTGCTATATTTCATCTTATCGAATCAGGTGCAGGTTTGGGGAAGACTTAGAGTTATTCTTCTCGTGGAGGTAATGTGCAGATTCAGTCGGTTGTTTATTTGTGAAGGTATTCATATACTACCAGGGCAATGGAATTTGGTTACATATTCGAGACCACATCGGAGTGGGTGACTCTTCACAATGGTTCAGTGAGTTCAAGAATTTAAGTGTGGTACTTAAGGATTTTGGATCCGTTATATGGTTGAGAGATAGAGTTCTGCAGCGGATTGCGAACGAGACTTGAAGTGTTCTATGTTATTACCGGGTAAGCGATGCAGTATTGGAAAAACATGAAGAAACAGTTCCAGAATTGTGGGAATTCTTATGTCAGGGGTATACCATTTGGGGATGCCATTGTGTGCATGATGAGGTATGAGATGATTTATGAGTATTGAGATGATGTAGTCTCGCGATTCGGGTCACGTAGGATGCGTAGAGGGAAGATTTAGTTCGTTGTGCTTTGATTGGAGCTGCTATTATTTCCAAGGCAAGTCAAGGGCAAATTTAAAGGAATTGGGTCGGTTAGTAATGGTTGAATCAACATGATTTTGGCAATGATCATTTCCTTCACCGTGAAGTTATACATATGGTTTGTAGTTGTACTCGTGGGCTTGACACATCCACCATAACTTGATTGATTCGGGAGGTATTTAAGTCAAACGATCTTGTTGTGTAAATGGATTCCGGAAAAGTCATAGTCGTTTAGATCGCGACTTGAGGTTGGTATATCTCTGTGGTCTGGGAATTCAGTTGGGTTTTGCATTGTCTTCGGAAATGAGCTAAGTGAAAGGCCAATGGAGTGATTTATGCCACTAGTAGTTCAAGGGTCATAGTGAATACGTGTATTATCGTGTAGCAGCATGATAGGTGTAGTGAGCGTCATGGAAATTGGAAGTTGAAGGTGAAGGTTGCAGTTTGGTTTTGACAAGAATATCACGAGCTCGGGTGACAAGGGAAGAAAATTAGATGTTTAGAGCAAGCTGGCGTTATCTTAGTGTCGCTTGAGAATGGTGTTTGGTGGAAGAAGCATTTTGTATTAGTTTGTGGATTGTGAATTACCTTACAAATTAGTGCGGTCGGTGGTATGGGAATACAACGGTTGCCACCTGGTGCGGAATGGTTGTGGGAGTGTACCCCTTAGGGAGATATTTATTGGTATGGCATGGTTGTCACCTGATTCTTATAGATTGAAACCAAGTATGGAGATTTTGATGAGGTCGCTAACGTGTGAGTTTATGCCAGAGAGGCGTTCTATTCCTTGGGCGATGGACTGTATGATGGTTGTTCTGGATTTAATGGTTGTTATTGTTGTTGATACCCAATGTTGCCCACATATTTTTCAAATAAGTATATATACTTTCAAAATATCATTTTGCATCATTGCTTAATTTACAAGATTTATACAAGCATTTTCTATAAACTTTTTTATAATTTTAAAACTTTAAAAATTGAT
>AWOL01S0256765.1:0-10212 GCA_000715115.1 Nicotiana otophora
TGCTCCCCACTAACTTCAGGTACGCCGCCTTCTTTGCTTCAACTTTACCTTGGACCACTTCAACAACAGATAAGACATTTCATTATCAGATAGCATGAGGAAATTATGTCTTTGTGCCTACATGTTAATATGCATATCAAGTCATCAATTATCATATACCGTCTTGCATGAGAAGTATACATCTCAATGCCTACATGTTAAATATACATGTCAAATCATGAATGCCACAATAATGACTAGCATGAGAAAAATGCATCTCTATGCCTACATGCCAAGTATGCATGCCAAATAAATGATTTTACGGTGATATTCCCAGGTACTCTCACTGTCAACATACTCAAGTTGTCTGTCTCAAATGGCCACTTCATCACACACACTCACACACACACACACACAATAAAAAAAAAAAAACAATCGCTCAGCACTGTACGGGTGCCTGGTTCATAGGCCCCTCACCAAAGCACGTGTATATGTATCACTGTGCATGTGCTCACTGTTGGTATGTCAGACTCCGGGAGGGGGAAGGGGGCGAATCATGCCCAAGCGCTAATCAAAAACCTATAAGGCCTACTGCGACGTGCAACTCGATCCACAATAATAAATAAGCCAATAATGCCTGCTGCGGCGTGCAACCCGATCCATAGTAATAATAATAGTAATAAACCCAATATGGCCTGCTGCGACATGCAACCCGATTAACAATAACACTCACAACACGGCTCTCAGGCCTACCTAAGTCATCAATCTCTCAAGTCTCAAAGGGCTCACAATTTCGTACCACTCAGCCCAAATAATGATAACATGTGATGTAACCGCGAATGGTGAACAGACACTGAGATATGATATGCAAATGAAGAATCATGACTGAGTATATAATTATAGTTAGAGCAGAAAATGCAAAATAACAGAAATAGCCTCATTAGGTCTCAACCGAATAAGCACATAGCCTAAATATGATTTCTAACATGAATCACAGCTCAATTACTCTAACAAGTAGGAATTACATGGATAGAACAAGATATAACAACAAAACAAGTTCGGTCATAGTCTAATAGTCAACTTGAATCATGATTACCCCGGTGCACGCCCACACGCTCGTCACCTAGCATGTGCGTCACCCTAATACATTTATTATAACATAGTTCCCAGGGTTAAATACCCTCAAATCCAAGTTTAGATATGTTACTTAACTCGAAAAGGACAAATCCAATACCGAGCAAGCCAACAAAATTCTAGAAGCACCATCCCACGTGTATCAACCTCCGAATGGCTCGAAACTAGCCAAAAGCAACTCAGAGACATCAAATAATGCCAAAGGAAACAAACCCAATCGATAAAGGTTGAATCTTTAATCAAAAGTCCAAAGTCACCCAAAAAGTTAAACCTGGGTCCGCACCTCGGAAACCAAAAAAAGAATTACAAAATCTGACAACACATTCAATTACGAGTCCAACCATACTAATTTCACTCAATTCTGACTCCGAATTGATGTTCAAAACTCAATTTTATTTTAGAAAAGTTTAGACAAAACCCCCCCATTTATCTTTTGAAATCATCAATCAAATGCCAAAAACAAGAAGGTGGAATCACGAAATATAATCAAAACCGTGTAGAATATACTTACCACAATCCATGTGGTGAAAATCGCCTCCAAAATCGCCCAAATCCCAACTCCTCAACTCAAAATATGATAAAATAACTCAAAGGTCCGAAATATAGTACTTAAAGGTCTGCTCCAGGTATGCTCTTCGCGAACGCGGGAGGACCCTCGCGTTCGCGATGAATAATAACTCACCGCCACAAAAAAACTCTATGCGTTCATGGCATAGACCTCACAAATGCGATGCACAGAAGATCTAGACCTTCGCGAACACGGCTATTACTTCGCGAACGCGAAGACATTTCCTCCAGCTCCCAGTTCCTTAACTCAACCCAACTCTATGCGAACGCGATCTGACTAACGCGAACACGATTCTCAGGACTCACAAGGGTACGCGAACGCGATTACCCTGTCGCTAATGCGATGAAGGAAATACCCAGCTCCCATATACACTACGTAATCGCAACCCAATCTTCGCGATCGCGAAGAAGGTCTGAAACACCTGGAATGAGCAGTGCTAAAGAACAAGGAAATGATCTAAAACTTATCTGAAACTCACCCGAGCCCCTCGGGATCCCATCCGAACATCCTAACAACTCCCAAAACAAAACACGGACTTACTCGATGCATCAAATCTCATATAACAACAACAAAACCACGAATCGCACCTCAAATCAAACTTTATGAACTTTTGAACTTTCAACTTCCAAAACTCATGTCGAACCATATCAAATCATCCTGGAATGACCTTAAATTTTGCACACAAGTTCTAAATGACATAACGAAGCTATTCCAATTTCTGGAACCACAATCCAGACCCGATATCATCAAGGTCAACTCCCGATCAAACTTATGAACATTTCAAACCTTTAAATTTTCAACTTTCGCCAAATAGTGCCGAAAGCTTCTAGAAACATCCAAATGCAAATCTGGGTATACGCCCAAGTCCAAAATCACGATCCGAAGCTAACGGAACCATCAAAACTCTGATGCGAGCTTGAATACATAAAAGTCAAACTTGGTCAACTCTTCCAACTTAAAGCTTCCTAGTTGAGAATCATTCTTCCAAATCAGTCCTGAATCACCTGAAAATCAAAACCGACGATTCACACAAGTCATAATACATCATATGAAGCTACTCAAGACTTCAAACGGCTGAACGGAATGCAAATGCTCAAAACGACCGATTGGATCGTTACAATAATCAAAATATTTTCTTTATTTTGCCTCTTATGCTTAGTTACACTTTTTCGTTTCTTTGATGAGATTTATATAATAGATTAATTATTTATACGATATATATAAAAGGTTTCAAGGAATATCCATCGATAGGCCAAAGAACTTGATGAGTGGACCAAAGGACATTAAATCTCTATATGCAACTTATTACAAGAATATATCATTCACGAATTTGATTAAATACAGAAGAAATACATGTAAATTTTTTTTTTCCAGATCCACATCTTAAGTTTAGTAATTAGTGAACTTTTTTTATTTTAATTTATGCATTAATTAGTTATATATGTTATTGTCATGATTCAAATTCTACCATAGTCGTGATGACACCTAACATTGTTGGCTAGGCGAACCTACCAACCAAGAAACAAAATAAAAGGTACTAAGTCTCATGAAATATTACAAATAAATCCAACAGAGGAGCGGAAATACAATAAATACCCTAGAACTAATTGTATGACATCCTAAGTAACTGTAACTGAATAGCTGGTCAATGTCCATGATATAATATAATTATTGTTTGAAAGAATACTGATTGTTTACCCGAAAAATGGATAGAGTTAAATTTGTACGTAGTTCTAAGGATATGTGGTATAGATTAATACAAATTGTAAGGATAAATAGAGATATCAAATATGGATGGTTAAGAATGCAAAATAAACAAAATTGGAAAGAAGATGATTTTTAGGACTAAGCAAGATAAATCAATTAATGAAGCTTTAAAGAATCACTCTCGAATATGGGAGAATATGGTGCTTAAATTATAATGTAAGCAAAAGGCTCCCCTCTACAGAAATATAGCCATACTCTTTATGGTGGAGGATCCTACTTTATATATAATTAAAAATACATAGTGAAGAATCCATGACAAATTAACTTTTTACTAATTTCCGCAGAGATTTTCTCCCTTAGTGTGTTTGTAACGGCTCTTGTCTGTGAGCTCGGACTCGATCGGCCTTGGTGTTGGTCGGTAGTGCTTCTAGAGCTCGATATGGACTCGGGATCAGGTGATGATTCGGACTCGGTCCCGGTTGGCCTCTGCCCCTTAAACGTGAAATCATCTCATCTCAGTTCGATTCGGACCCGAGCTCGATGATGACTTTGAACTCGGTGTTTGACCTATACCTAGAATCCGAAGATTGTTCGTTCCATCTTCGGAACCCATATCAAAGTCTTCCTTTGATCCATTATGTTTCAACCTAGATCCATCGTACAAAAGCCGAAATCTATTTCGACCGTATACAGATAGTCCCCTCATTTCTCGGGAAGGATGTAGTGAGAAACGATATGATTTTTCAATGGCTCAATCGGATTATAAGCGGACGTTTACATTGGACTCGATCATGATGCATGCGATAGCTGTCCCGTCAATTTAGTCTTTTAAGGCATTTAATGCATGTCAGACAGTGGTCGGCCACCACTGATACTGAAGCGCCATTGCTTTAACGTATAAATAGCCCTATCATTTTCCACTTTTATATCTTTAATATTCAAAATTTCCCTAGTTCTTTTTCATATTCTCTGAGTTTATTTGCAAATCTGTGATTCCTCTTTGCAAAATTCTTCTTCTAAATTACCAAATCTTGTCACCTTCTTTAAATCCAAAATGGTGAAGACATCAAAAACCGTCCCCCAAAAAGAAAAAGTTTCTTCTTCCCTATCCGCCGCCGACAAAATATCGGTGGATCCATGTCCTGAGGAGTGCATTCCGGTGGCGTGTGTTCTTACCTCTGATTTCAAACTCGATAAAGGTTCGCTGGTTCCTGGCTGATGTGAGCCCGTATCGAGATATATTTATTTGATAACCCGGGAGCACATCGAGCGGATAAAAAAAGATTGTAACTGGGAGAACAAAGAAGTGGTAGTGCCGTCTCTTGAAGAGGATATTACTACTAACGTGAGGTTTTTTTTAAGCGTGTATACTTACCCTTTCACATTAGGTCCCCTCGACCCTGTTATCATAGATTTTTGTCGTAAATACCTAAAAACCCTAGGCCAGATACATCCTTCCTTTTGGCGGATTGTTATTTTGATCCGATATTTTGTGAGTAAAATTGAGGGGATTCCTTTCACCCTCGATCATCTTATCCGATTATACCGTCCTCGCCTTTTTCGAGGAGGGTTAATAAAACTCCATCGTCGAGCTACCAAGGCTTTGTTCTCAAGTATAGATGAGGATAAGGATCGAGGCTAGATGGGCAGGTTCATTTGAGTAAGGACTTCGGACCTGATTCTGACCGAAAAGATGCCTTTTCCCGAGGAGTGGAACATGAAGCGTAAGTGTAAGTCTGTTGTTATCTCCTATTATTTTATTCTTTCATTTCATTTCTCACCAATATTCCCCTTTTGTGATGCAGCGGTTCCCTGGATGCCCAGCGCAGTGCCCGATCTCAAGAACTAGGTACGTGATCTGGTTTCGACCTCCTCATATGCCGAGCGCTCATGGCGCAACTTGTCAAAGGGCCGATGGGAGGCTAAAAATCACGGTAAGCACCTTTCTCGTATCTTTTGATTATTCGAATAAGATGTTTTTCACATACTTCAATAAAATTTTTCGTATGCAGGTATGGGCAAAGATGCAGTTTTGAGGCCCTCATCCGTCAAGGAAGAGGCTTTGACCTCTGTCCCAAAGCTGGTGAAAGATAATAAGAAGAAAAGAGCCCCCGTCCTCGAAGATTAAAAACCGAAGAAGAGGACGGCTCGTAAGCCAAACAAGAATATCATTTCTTTGACTGTAGAATCTGTTCTGCATCTGAAGGAAGAAGAAGAAGAAGAAGAAGAAGAGAATGATGGGTCTGCACTGGAGGCCCGAACAAAGAAGACCACCGATGTTCCACAGGCAGCAGGATCGATGGTGATTCATAAGGCTCCGCCTCGAACTGAGGATATATCGGAGAGAGATTCGGGCAGAGTCCCCGAGTTACTGGAGATCGAATATGCTTCCCGTCGAAGCCGACGGATGGGGGATATGTCTGAAGTGTCTCTTCCCAAATCTTTTCGAACCGAAGAGAATGCCCCATGTGATTCATTTGGGGCAGTAGCAATCGAAGACTCACCCACCTTCCCTGCTTTTTCTGCAGGGGCAATTCGGGAAGCCCAAGCTTTGGGGGCGCTCAAATTAGATAGGCCTCATGATGGAGAGGATCTCTTTCGTGACATGTTTATCGGTGTCGAAGACACTGCCGGTACAAGTGATGCATCAGATCTTTTTCATGGAGTGCAGCAGGCTTTGAATCAAGTAAGCCTTTAATTATATGGCGTTACCTTTAAGTTTGCTTTTCTTTTTTGACTTCGTTTCTTCTTTCCTTATAGGCCACGACAGTTCATCAAGAATCATGTTCTTGGTCTCGGACCGAACTGCGTCGATACAAGGCCGAGCTTCAACGGGTTACAGAGGAGAGGAACTCCTTAAAACTCCTCTTAGGCCAAAGGAGAGAGGAAATAAAAGACCTCCAAGCTGAGTTGGCCAAGGCTCACCAAGATCAGATCAATCTATCCGAGCAGGTAATAATACTTTTAAAAGCCTATGGGCTTGATACCGGAACGATGGCTAATCTTTCGGTCTCATAGCTGTAGCAAAAATTCGAGATGATCGAAAAACTCCGTGAAGAAGTCGATGTGATAAGAGCGGAGTCTTTGAAGTAGAAAGAAAGAATGGACCGCTTTGCTGCAGAGAAAGAAATTGCTCGAGCCCAATTGTCATCGGCCGAAAAACAACTTCAAAAAATGAAGGAGAAAAGCTCGGTCCATGCAAGAAGAATAGAGGAGCTTGAGGCTCTGTTGGCCTCTGAACTTGCCAAGGCCGAATCTGACGCCGAAAAGGCAAAGGCCGATGCGGATGCACTCGTGGCCGTCTATCGGGCCGATGCTGAAGCTGCCCAGGTCCAAGCAAGAGAGGCAATCGAGACCGCCGATACTCAAGCACATTGGGCCGCTAAACTTGCTAAGTGCCAATCTCGGAGGGAAACCCTCGAGGAGATCCATGCTCAAGGTTTCGACCTTGCTGAAGAGATAAAAAGGGCCAAAGAACTCGAAGCCGATGCTGAAGCCTTGGTTTCCGATGACGATGATGATGATGGGAGTAAGAGCGGGTCCGAGAATGGGGGGGATCCCGATAGAAAAGAGACCGCTCTCATGGATAACCAAGAAACTTAGCCCTTAGTTTCTATGTTGTAATCAATCATGTAAACAATCTCGTATATATAAAATATCCTTTTCTTTCGCCGACTTTCTTCTGTTTTGTTTCCTGTCTTGTGAAGATTTTATTCACGCCTTATGAATATTTTCACAAGTATTTAGGCAACGTAATCAAATTTGGACTTTGTAGCCTTTATAACCGAGTGAGTGCTTATTCAAACTTGAAATAAGGTAGCTTATATGCTTAGTAGTCGAGTTGAGTGATTGTTTGAACATAGGCTTACTCAAACTTGAAGTGATGTAGCCTTTAGGCTTATTAGTGGAGTGAGTGATTAGAACTTGAAGTAATATAGCCCGTAGGCGTAATGATCGAGTGAGTGCTTGCTTGAACTCGAAATAAAAATAGCCCGTAGGTTTAGTAGTCGAGCGAATGGTTCGAACTCGAAGTAATATAGCCCATAGGCATAATGGTCAAGTGAGTTCTTGCTCGAACTCAAAATAAAAGTAGCCCATAGGCTTAGTAGTCGAGTGAATAATTCGAACTCGAAGTAATGTAGCCCGTAGGCGTAATTTGTCGAGTGAGTGCTTGCTCGAACTCGAAATAAAAGTAGCCCGTAGGCTTAGTAGTCGAGTGAATGATTCGAACTCGAAGTAATGTAGCCAGTAGGCATAATTTGTCGAGTGAGAGCTTGCTCGAACTCGAAATAAAAGTAGCTCGTAGGCTTAGTAGTCGAGTGAATGATTGAACTCGAATTAATGTAGCCCGTAGGTGTAATGGTCGTGTGAGTGCTTGCTCGAACTCGAAATAAAAGTAGCTCGTAGGCATAGTAGTCGAGTGAATGATTCGAACTCGAAGTAATGTAGCCCGTAGGCGTAGTGGTCGAGTGAGTGTTTTTTCGAACTCGAAATAAAGGTAGCCCATAGGCGTAATGATCGAGTGAGTGCTTGCTCGAACTCGAAATAAAAGTAGCTCGTAGGCATAGTAGTCGAGTGAATGATTCGAACTCGAAGTAATGTAGCCCGTAGGCGTAGTGGTCGAGTGAGTGTTTTTTCGAACTCGAAATAAAGGTAGCCCATAGGCGTAATGATCGAGTGAGTGCTTGCTCGAACGCGATCCTGTTTGCATAATAAATCTCGAAATAGAGGAATTTTTCTTGGATATAAGATATCGGTAAAGAAGAGAACTTTCTTTGCAAGTCATTATACATGTGTTCATGTTTTGCGTCAGGGCTCGGGCCAACTACATGAGCATGGTTCATTTTGATCATTTGGCTCTTACAACTTTTCCTGTCGAGACACTGTTGTCATGAAATAACGAAGTAACTTCCTTTGCACCGAACTTGATAATCATCACAGATATGTTCAATGATAATTCCCCCCGGTATTCGAGGTTGATTGTAAAGAGGCCCCGGATACTGTTGAATTATTATCACGATCAATGGTTGCCTTGTTAAAAAATCTTGCCGAAAACCCAATTTGGGACAAACACCATGCTTTCTGGCCTAAAGGCTTCGAGTTGAATAATCCGTCCATCTTTGGTCGAACACTAGCAAGGGTTAGTTTAGAAATATAATTGGGGGGGGGGGGGGGGGGGTTGTACCTTAGCAGTAGTATCGTTTTAGGCTTTACACGTTCCAATTGCTTGGTAGTTGATTGCAATTCTATCAGACCGAGCTTGTAGGATTTCCGTTATATGGCCGGTATCGGTCTTTGGTCGACCTTTGCTTGGTAGTTCTTTTAGTAACGGAGATAGAAATCAACTGGTCGTCTTCGGCTCTTATTTTGGATTGATATCGATTGTGCACATCGGTCCAAGTAATAGCTGGGTACTCGATTAGATTATGCTCCAGCCGCCATGAAGCCATCGAGCTTCGCTTGTTTAGACCTTGAGTGAAAGCTTAATTAGCGCAATCGTCTGTGACTGGTGGCAGATCAATTCGTTCCATTTGAAAATGAGATACGAACTCCCTTAGCATCTCGTTATCCCTTTATATTACCTTGAACAGATCCGACTTTCTGGTCTCGACCTTTATGGCTCCGGCATGTGCTTTTACGAAGCAATCTGCAAGCATAGCAAAAGAATCAATAGAGTTAGACGGTAAATTATGATACCATACCATTGCCCCCTTTGATAGGGTTTCACCGAATTTTTTCAATAATACAGATTCGATCTCATCATCTTCTAGATCGTTTCCTTTGATGGCACATGTGTAAGAGGTGAGATGTTCATTGGGGTTGGTCGTCCCATTATACCTAGGAATTTCGGGCATGCGAAACTTCTTCGGGATTGGTTTAGGGGCCGCGCTCGGGGGGGAAGGCTTCTGTACGAATTTTTTGGAATCTAAACCTTTCAATATCGGGGGTGCCCCTGGGATTTGATCAACCCTGGAGTTGTACGCTTCCACTTTTTTGTTGTTTTCTTCGATCTATATTTTCAGTTCTTTGAATATCTTAACAACTCCTGAATTAGTCCTCGATTCTTGCTCGTTTGACCTTGCTACAATTGGCTCTGTTCTGCGGGTGATCTCTCAGGGTGGAGTGGGCTCCGGTCTGCTCGTTACCTATTTTCGACTCTACAACTGAGCTATCACTACCTGTTGAGCTTGCAACATTTCGAAAATCACACAAAAGTTGATTCTATTTTTCTCAATGTTATGGGTGTCTCGAGGTGCAGATCGAGTGCCGCCATGAACGCTATTTTCGAGTTCAGAATGTAGGTTCACCTCGATGGCCACATGCGAATTGATATCTGTCGGCATTTCGATTTGAGCTCCAACAGCGTTGACAAGTGGTATTTCAGTACTGGGTGTCAAGTTATTGTTCTCATCTTGAAGACCAGCTTCATTGTCGATATGTGAGGCCATTTGATTGGTAGTTAGTCATTGCTAATCCATAATCTAAGATACTTTCGGAAACAAGAGCAAAACACAACGGTGTATTTTTGCAGATTCGTATCAAATAATCATTGTTATCCTTAGTCCCACGGTGGGCGCCAAATTGTTTACCCAAAAAACGGATAGAGTTGAATTTGTACGTAGTTCTAAGGATATGTGGTATAGCTTAATACAAATCGTAAAGATAAATAGAGATATCAAATTTGTTGTGATACTAATATTATCTCTCGCTTTCTTCGTTTTTTTTTTTTTTTTTTTTTTTTTTTTTTTTTTTTTTTTTTTTTTTTTTTTTTTTACAACAGCTTCTACACTTAAGAATGAGTACTACAACTAAGCTAAAATAGC
>AWOL01S0256765.1:10222-23308 GCA_000715115.1 Nicotiana otophora
TCGGAAACAGTCTCTCTACTCCTTCGGGGTAGGGGTAAGGTCTGCGTACATACTACCCTCCCCAGACCCCATTAATGGGATTCTACTGGGTTGTTGTTGTTGTAGTTGTAAATAGAGATATCAAATATGGATGGCTAATAATGCAAAATTAACAAGATTGGAAAGAAGATAATTTTTAGGACTAAGCAAGATAAATCAATTAATGAAGCTTTAAAGAATCACTCTCGAATATGGGAGAATATGGTACTTGAATTATAATGTAAGCAAAAGGCTCCCCTCTACAGAAATGTAGCCATCTTCTTTATAGTGGAGGATCCTACTTTAGATATAATTAAAAATACATAGTGGAGAATTCATGATAAATCAGCTTTTTCTTAATTTTCGCCGAGATTTTCTCCCTTAGTGTGTTTGCAACGGCTCTTGTCTGTGAGCTTGGACTCGATCGGCCTCGGCGTTGGTCGGTAGTGCTTCTAGAGCTCAATATGGACTCGGGATCAGGTGATGATTCTGACTCGGTCCCGGTTGGCCTCTGCTCCTTAAACTCGAAATTATCTCATCTCAATCCGATTCGGACCCGAGCTCGATGATGACTTCGAATTCGGTATTTGACGTATACCTAGAATCTGAAGCTTGTTCGTACCATCTTCGAAACCCATCTCGAAGTCTTCCTTTGATCTATTATGTTTCGACCTCGATCCATTGTACGAAGGCCAAAATCTATTTCGACCGTATACACTGATGTTGGGTATATTTTTATATGTTTCGATATTAATTTATTCATATTTTTATCGCTTTTTGATTATATTTGATATTGAATATTCCCAACTTAACTTGAAAATTGATGTTACGCTGATATTGTGTTACTTGAACTGAATGTGTACGATTTTAATGGTGAATTAGAGCATTGACGGGCTGCCTTGACTAACGAAAAACAATTGTATTTGGACTGGATTATCCCAATTCAAGTATTATTCATGATTGTTTGCAAAAATTAAAGTGTTAGGTAAAAAGCCACTTTGATGGAATCATTCATTACATAAGTATTAAAGGATCCAAGTTAGCAAATTTACATGAGAACAATTGGAATTCAAGAAAATAAGCATGCACTTGGAATGGAAAGCAAAGTTAAGCATGCACTTGGAATGGAAAGCAAAGTTAGGTGGAAGACATTGAATCTTAAAGAACCAAAATGTTGAAGCAGGCGGCGCGAGACTTTACCTCGCGACTCGAGGTCCAGCGCGAGGTGCTTCGCGCGTTACGCATGGCGACGCGCGGTGTTCGGTTTCCAAGCTATTTTTTCTCATTTTTGATTTTGGACTTGAATATTTTATTTAGGCTTTTTTCAATACCTATAAATAGTCCTTAAACATAGTTTATATACAACTTTTGACTAAGGGAGGACAAAGAGTCGCCGTGGAGGCCGGATTTCATCTTTCTTTCCACCAAACTTGGTAATTTTTATGTGTCTTTTTATGATTTGTTGTTTGGCTACCATGTCTATGTGGATCTAAACTTCACGTTCTAGAGTTGTGGTTCTTTCATGACTATTGTTATTTGTATATTGATTTTGGTTTCTTGATTTATCGTATTGGTTAATTTATTCAATCTTGCGCTTAATTATATGATTACATGATCACCAATTGAATACTATCTACGAATCTAGAGTTGGACTCGAAAGTGGGAATTCAAGATTGCACATAGGATTGAGTAGATCAAGTTCTTGAACTCGAGCATCGGGGAATGGATTCACGGTCAGGATAGACATATGCTAATTGCCTTACTTGGTTATTATACGGGAATTACAAATGCATTCTTGTTGATTCTAACTCTGTAGACATATACGCTTTAGGTTAGCTTGAATAGGCGAGTAAGAACTCGATAGAATCTTATGAGCAATACTAACTCCAATAATCAATAAACTAGATAAATTAATTAGTCAATTCAATTGAAGAATAAAATAAGATTGTTAGATAGCCCATAACCCTAAATCGTTTTTATCACATTGATAACATAAAAATTTGTTCTTCTTTTGTTCAGAGTTCATTATTTGTTTCCTTTTTATTTTAATTAGTTTAGATTAAAACACTAGGTTTAATTCTTATTTAGATAATTAGGATAGTCTAATTTAGTTTATAGTTAATCACAAGTCCTCGTGGGTTTGACATCCGACTTTTAGTCACTTTATTACTTGACGACCGCGTATACTTGCGTGTGCGTTTGGCCGCAACAAGTTTTATGTGCCATTGCCGGGGACTTAGAATAAACTATTTTTCTAGATTAGATTTTGACTTTTTATCTATTTAAGTTTGTGTTTTTTTAGTTTAGTTTATTATTATTTGCTTTTTTTACATGGCATCTGTCACGACCCAAAATCCTAACCTGTCGTGATGACGCCTATCGTGGTACTAGGCAGGACGACATTTAAATATATTTCCAACACTTTTAACATAAAACGAATTTAAGCAGTTTAAACAATAAAAGATTTCATAAATGGGATAGGAACCCAAAATACAACGCGAAAATTTTCAATATCGGGGTGTCACTGAGTACATGAGCATCTATACATCACAAGTCCGGAAAATATTGTCTATGATAAACTGAAACTAAATACAATAAGTGGAAAGATAGGAAGGGAGAAACAAGGTCTGCGAAACGCCAAGCAGCTACCTCGATAGTCTCCGAGAATCCGAACTCCACAACTCAGCAACCGCCGTGACCGAATGTACCTGGGTCTGCACACAAGGTGCAGGGTGTAGCGTGAGTACAACCAACTCAGTAAGTAATTCAAGATGCACATGACCTCTGTGGGTCCCTATAGTGCCAACACATAGTCTAAACATGATTTGTGGTTCAATTTCTCTACTACATGGAGAATGTATAAATAACAACAGATTATACAACTACACGGTTCCACAGAATTTGACCAAGTCACAATTCCTATGGTGCACGCACACCTGTTACCTAGCATGTGTGTCACCTCAAAACCAAATACGTAACACATAATACGGGGTTTCGTACCCTCAGAACCAAATTTAGAACTGTTACTTACCTTAATACGAGCAAATCTCCACTCCAACACACCCTTGCCTCGTAAGACGGCCTCTGAATGCCTCGAATCTAGCCATAAACAATGCGATAAAATCAATACGGGCTAAAGGAATCAACTCCATAAGAAACTGCTAAGTTATTAATCAAAATCAAAAATCGGCTCAAAAGTCGGCCCCCTGGCCCACGTCTCGAAATTCGATAAAAATCACAAAACCCGAAAGCCCACTCAACAACGAGTCTATCCATACCAAATTTATCAAAATCCGACACCAAATCATCATCCAAATCCCCAAATCAAACCCTCCAATTCCCTAGCCTCAAACTCCCAATTTGCACCTTAAATACTTACCAACTAGGTGGGAAAATCAATGGGGAAGTAATATTATTGATCAATAATGAGCACAAGGGACTTACCTCAAGAATCCCCTCGAAATCCCTCTCAAAAATTGCCTAAACCGTGCTTGAAATGTTTGAAATGAAGCCAAAATCGCGAACCCTTGTTTTAATAATCTGCCCAGGCTTTTCGCACCTACGGCCCAATATCTGCACTTTCGGAACCACTTATGCGGTACATCCTCCGCTTATGTGATACATCCTCCGCTTCTACGGAAATCACTTAAGTCCCTCAGGCCCGCATCTGCGCTCTAGGTTCCGCACCTGCGAAGCCGCTTCTGCGGCCTTCTATCCGCTTCTGCGAAAACATGCCTCTCCCTCAACTCAGCATCTGTGGAGCCTCGCTCACACCTGCGAGCTCGCAGAAGCAGTTAGCCCCTCTCACCTGTGCCCTGCCCAGGGCAGCCCAGCTCCGCTTCTCCATAAAGCCAGCCGCATCTGCGGCATCGCACCTGCGGCTAACCCCTCACAGGTGCGATCACACCAGAAGAGCTCCAGCTTCAGCAATGCACTAAGTCCCATTTTCGATTCGTTAACCATTCAAAACCAACCCGAGGCCCCTGGGACCTCAACCAAACATACCAACGAGTCCCAAAATATCATACGAACTTAGTCGAGCCCTCAAATCACCTCAAACAATGTCAAAAATATGAATCGCACATAGATTCAAGCCTAATGAATTTTGAACTTCCAATTTTTACAAACGATGCCGAAACCTACTAAAACACGTACGATTGACCTCAAATTTTGCACACAAGGCACATTTGACGTTATGGACCTACTCCAACTTCCGGAATCGGAAACCGATCCCGATATCAAAAAGTCTACTCCCAGTCAAACTTTCCAAAAATTCCGAATTTCGCCATTTCAAGCCTAATTCTACTACGGACCTCCAAACCACAATTTGGACATGCTCATATATCCAAAATTACCTAACGGAGCTAACAAAACCATCAAAACTCCATTTCGGAGTCATTTACTCAAAGATAAATATCTGGTAAATCATTTCTACTTAAGCTTTCAACCTTGAGACTAAGTGTTTCATTTCATTCTGAAATCTCACCGGACCCGAACTGACTACCCCGAAAAGTCACATAGAAGCTATAAAGTATAAAATAAGCAGTAAATAGGGGAACGGAGCTACAACTCTCAAAATGACCGGTCGGGTCGTTACAACATCTTGGAATAAAAATTGTTCAAATGATAGTTATTCTTACTTTGATGATTCTTGTCGATATTGTAGAGGACCCCACTGGTAGAAAAATTTCCAAAATGCTCCCAGGAGCGAGTTGTGCGCACAATCTCAATCCTATGAGTGAAATATTTATAATATATGTGGTGTTCAAGGTGTCCATTGGGATGACTCTCCTAATTCTTTTTATCCTTCTCCGAGCCCTTATTATGACCTAATAATGTTTGTAAGTTTCATAGGAATAACAATATGGAGGCCGTGGAACATGATGCTCATACAATGGATATGGTGAGGCAGCTAGTGGAGCAAACTCATGAATACCGAAAAGAGATGGAAAATCTCAAGGCAACAATGAAGAGAATGAAGGCCAAAGAAGAAGAAGGGGTTGAAACATTCGGTGATACACAAGATGCAGACTTAGTTAATATTCAAGAAGAGTCTCAAATTGAAGAAGAGATCCAATTTCATCAACATGAAAATTTTGAAAAAGTGGAGATTTTGAGCCAAACGTGGCTTGTGGAACAAGCTGAAAAATTAGAAATATATGAGGCAATGTGAGAAAATCACAAATGGGATAAAACATTTCATAGAGAGAAGAAGTGAGTTTGGACAAGAGATCAGTAAATTTGGCACCACTATTCACAACTTGGAGGCTAAATTGAGTGTTAAGGTTGATGCATATAACGCTCAATAAAATAGTTATATGTTGTATGAAGTTGAAAATGAGCTTATATGCCAAATTGAGGAGCTAAAAGTGGAAAGTCAATCATTCGACCATATTCTTGTTGATGATGCCAATGTGGAGAAAAGTTCATTAGAGTCATGTGAAAAAGTAGATAATATCGTACTTGAAGGCTCTAGTGTGTACACATATGAGGATATAAATAGTAATACAATTCTAGAGTTGGGGCGTGTTACTCCTCATTCCATATATTTTTCAACATTGTGTTTGGATGATGACATGGAAATAAAGTCATATGAGCCTTTAGAGGACTCAACATACGAAGGACAAGGTGCTTATATTCTTGAATTTGCCGTGCCATAGAGACATAATTACATACCTCATATGAAGGCCAAGAAGTGTAGAATGTTACAGTGGTTACTCGGCCCAATTAGATTTATACCTTCGCCCCAGGAGCATAGCAGAAAGCTTGAAGCTAAATTAGGGGCTCAATTCATAAGTTCGAGATGGAGGCAAAAAGTGGTTCATGTTGTGCCGCGATATTAAATTAGGCTCTTGTTGGGAGGCAACTCAGCTTTATTATTATTTTTTATTTTTGTTTATTATTATGTTATTTTTGTAGTGTTTATTTTTATTTTGTAGGATTATGAGCATAGGAAGCAAGGCCATAAGATGTGCAAAAGTGAGCTAGATAGTTGGAAGTAAGTGTGGGGTACCCGCACAAAGGACCATGCATAAGTAAAGTCTGAGAATTCCGTGAGCTGATATTGTTTCGGCCTTTGGCCTTCCAGGGAGCTCCTTTTTTCACCCTCGTTATTCTTACTTTATTTGCATATTGGGGACAATGAACTCTTTCAAGTGTGTGGCGATATAACTCCTTTGGATAATTCGGTTCTTATTATATTAGTATGTTAACTTCTTATTTTTAGTATTAGCTTCTTATTTTTGCTTGCTTAGTTACTGGAATTATTAGTGTAGTATTTTAGTACTAGTTTTAGTAGCTTAATATTTTCTAATATATATATTTATTATTATTATTATTATTATTATTATTTATTTATTTATTTATTTTTGAAAAATCAGAAAAATTAAAAAATTTGAAAGATTTGGACTTTTCCCGACGATCGATCTCCTAGGCAATTTTCTTGAGTGATTAAAGTCTAAACAAAAAACACGCATAAAACAAATAGAGAAATCCAAAAATATGTTCTTTTATTTTCTTAGATAGTAATAATCTCCCGTAGTTTCTCTTTGTGACTCGGTTCTTTTCCATGTGATGTAGTTTGAACCGGGTAGTATTTTTTTTTATTTTTAGAGTAGATTAAATTTTAGGGAATAAAAGGAGGAAGAATGATGAACCTAGGCGCCTTTGACTTGTTTGATAGTAGCATATTTAGGCTTTGGCATGTGTAGTATCTTCTTTATATTTTACAATTGTCCATGATGCCTTGCTTAATTGGATAGCATGTTGTTGACGCCAATGTCTTATTTTCTTGACTTATGTTCACTTTGTGCTTAATGCTTAATATTTTTTGACTTTGTGAATACTTGCATTGGTTGAGAGTTGGAATGAGACCGTACTTAGCGAGTCATGTTTCTTGTGTGGTGAGATTTTTGTGTAGTCCATGTTATTGTAATTATGTCTAGAACTTACCCAGCTTGCAAGTTGAAGCGAAATTTTAGGTGATGCTCGATTTAAAAAATAACTTTAGGCTTTCTTTGATCCTTTTTGAGCTTAATGCTTTCCACAAATAAAATTATTCCTAGTTAATTCTTTTGATCCTATAAACTTTTATTTGAAACTAATATTACAAGCCTATACCCTTTTGTTCTTAATTGATATTATTTTGATCATTTTACCTGTAAAGACCTGACTGGTCATTTTGAAAACTAACTTTAATTATAGTGTTCCAAGATCTCCTATAGATTCATTTGATATTTATTGATTTGCGTACGTTGTCCGTGTCATTTTTCGAAAATTTGTTACGTAAAATTTTGAAGAAAATAAATTTTTTGACTTAAAAGAGGCTAAAGTTGACCATGATCAACGTTTTTAGTAAACAATGCTGGATTTATGTTTTGACGATTCTGGTAGGTTCGTATGATATTTTTGGACTTATACGTATGTTTGGTTGGGGTCCCGGGTGACTCGAGCACATTTCGGCGCATTATGTGAATAATTAAAAATATTAGTTTTAAACTTGAAAATTTTGCGTTTTGATGATCAATTCTTGTTGTTTGATGTCATTTTGATGATTTGAGTGAGCGAGCAAGTTTGTAGGGTTATTACACTTGTGTGCATGTTTGGTTTGGAGCCAGAGGGGCTCTGGTGAGTTTTGGGGGCATTGCGGATGAGTTTGGAACAATTGATGCATAGTTGTTGTTGGTGTCAACTTGCAGATCTCGCAAATGTGAGAATACTACTCGCAAATGCGAGTGACTACTCGTATCTGCTAAGGGAGCTAGGGAATGGGCATTTCGCAAATGCGAAGTTTTGATCACAAATGTGGACTGTAGGAGCTCCGCAAATGCGATATACCTGTCGCATTTGCGACACTTGGGAAGGCTGGCCAGATTCGCAAATGTGAGGCTTTGATCGCAAATGCGAACATTTTGTCGCAATTGTGACTTCTTGGGGACCTATTGCACTGGTCGCTTTTTGATCTGTGTTTCGCAAATGCCGGCTTTGCAATTACGAACAAGAGTTCACAATTGCGATACCTGGAGTGGGATAAAAGAGGGGGAAATCGGAATTTAGGTCATTTTACATTTTTCTCAACCCCAAACACTCTAGAGGCGATTTTTGAATAACCTTTTCTTCCCAAATTCATTGGTAAGCATCTTTAACTAGTTTTCAGTCGATTTTAGTTACTTTTCATGAGTTTTTAACATCAAATCTAAGAATTTTATGGTAGAAATTAGGGGTTTTGGGTATAATTTAGAGATTTTGTAAAATTGAGATTTAGACCTCAAATTGAGGTCGGATTTTGAAACAAATCACATAACCGAGCTCGGGGGTGAATGGGTAATAAGATTTTAGCCCGAATCTTGGGTTTTGACCAAGCGAGCCAGGGGTTGACTTTTGTTGACTTTTTCAATTTAGCTAAAGATTGAACCTTTTTCATTTGTGGATAGTTTCTAAAGATTGTTTTGAATTGTTTGAATGATATTTGGCTAGATTGGATTGGTTTGAAGGCTTTTTCTAAAGGGAAACTCGTGGTTGATTGTTGACTTGTTTCCGAAAAAGGTAAGTATCGTGGCTAGCTTTGTTGGGAGAATTTTTCCTACTAATTGATATTGTTTGCTACATGCGGGAGTGATGCATGTACGAGGTGAAGAGCGTATATGCGTGTTGGTCATGTACAAATCCACACTCAATATTAAGTGGGAAATAGTTGTTACAATTATAATACCCAACTTGAGCCGGTATCGAATTCCTTAGGGAGTTTATAATCGATATTAAGGTAAATACTTGAAGAGAGAACATGAAATAACTAAATTATACTTCCAAACAAGAGGGTGATTGTTATCTAACTTAACACTACGAGATTAGACTAATTAAAGCAACTAGAGAGTAAATTATTTTTGGTATTTTTATCAATTAAGGAAAAGCTGAGGGATGTAACCTCTACCTAGGTGTAAACCTAATGGGTATACTAAGTTAATGCTTGTTCGATAGATCGGGGTGCATTATGACTCTCGATTCGCAAGTACCCCCTCAATACCTCTCGGTCATAGAGCGGTTTTGCCCAATTTGGCTTTCTCAAGACCAAATGGGTAGCAATATAAGCAATTGATATGAATCCAAGTCGGGTTTTTCCTATCTCTAGTTCAAACCATTTAATCAAACTAGCCAAAATCTTAACTAGCTCAATTACTTGTTAGCCAAATTTTCCTAGACTAAGTTCCTCTTTCTTAAGTAAGAACTAAGTTAAATAGGCATGAATCAATATTTGCAAAATAATAAATACCCAATCATAAACAAGCATTATTATTCACAAGCCATAAGATTTACACACTAGGGTTGGGTCACAACCCAAGATAAAATCTAGCCACTCATACTAATTGACATAGAAGAATAATGAGAAGAAGTAATTGAAGACATAAAACTAGAATTAAAGTGTAAAAATTAATGGGTCTTCTAAAATAGCTAGATATAACTGCTAGCTGCTACTACAATACAAAAATTGCCCTATATAAGCGTTTCTCGTCTATTTATAGTGTCCAGAAATTCGATAACAAAAATACCCTTCGGGAGGTTCTGCGGCCGCACAATTCCATGTGCGGACCACACTTTTCTTTTGCTCTTGCATGAGGAGGAAATGTGCGGCCACATAATTATCTCCGCGGTTTCACTTCAGCTTCTGCGGCCGCATAATTTGGCTGCAGATCGCATCTTCAAGAGGCTTCTCACTTGGTCTTTTGCACCTTCTCTGAACTTGTCAAACTTTGTTAGTGCGACCAGCTTTTGCGGACGAACAATTTGTTATACAGATTGTGCTTCTACAAAACTCCTTAGAGGATTCAAGGCTTAATCTACAGCCGCACCTCTATTTCTGCGGGCCACATGACAATCTGCGGCCGCAGAATTACTTTTGCGGACCACACTTCTGCTTGCAGTTCTCCTTCTTGTCTTTTTGAGATGGAATACTCCTTTTTGAGTTAGATTTCTTCGTTAAGCTCAAATACTCCAACATGCCTGCAATTCACATAATTTCATTAGTTTTGAAAACAAAAATCAATACCTTCGGACTAAAACTAAAACAAGATGGTACTAATAAGTGAGTAAAATCTACACTTATCGACTCCCCCAAACTTAAGTCTTTGCTTGTCCTCAAGCAAATAAATTAGTTCTCATCTCTTCTAAGTGAAAGGTCATTTCAAAGAGTCAATTTTAAGTGATTCATACTCAGTTGGGACCAATAATTACCCACAATACTCATGCATTTTCAACAAGGTGATAAAATATATGTTACTTGCATATAACTTTAGTGTGACATTTGAGCTTCAAGAATTGACTTCACTCATCAAGGACTCTTGTCCTATGATGTAAATCATGGTGGACTCCAAACTCTTCCTCCTCTACCTTCCATTTGCCATGCTCACTTCATTAATTAACACTCAATTTCTAGAGCAATAAAGGATTCACTCTTCTCTCACAAAGGAATGTCACAAGTAAATCTTCAAATACCATAGGCTTGCCTCTCATGTAGATCTCCACTAATGTAAGATCACTCAGTTAAAAATCAAGTAGGACTTCTTTTGGGTTGTAATGAAGGCTATTGGATTACGGTGACAATTGAAAGCTCAAACGGACCAAGGAAATCCTACAATCATCTTCCAAACCAATCAAACATAGAATTTCGCTTTAAAACACATTCGGGGCAAGTTCTAGACCATCCACTCAAGTACTTGGACTAGCAACAAAAAATATCACCTCACCTCTTATGCTACTAGACCGTAAAGGAGGATAGAGTCTAAAGCCTACAATGATCACAGTCAAGTTAATGATCATTATGGTCCAATCAACCACTTAATGATTATCAAAGTTAACTCAAGAACCTCAAAGTCACTAACTAGAGTTATTTTCTTCCAAAAACCTTATTTCAAACCATAAGCATGCATTTAAGTGTGATGGTGCCAAATGAAGCATGGATAACTATTTTTAGAGAATGACTTAATTAGGCTTTTATTCATTACTACTTACTACTATTATTACCTAAACATAAAATAGATCATTCCCTTAAAGAAGTTGTCACACCATTCATCCTCAGGAAGAGTCACCCGGTTCACACAAAAGACCACCTTTGGAAAGAACCGTGGCATTAAGAAAATCAAAGACTTATTATCAACACTACTAAGAAAAACATAAAAGATACTAACATAAACAAAATCAAAGGTAATCTAATAAAGAAGCTAATGAAAGTAACAACTACTAAAGATAGATAAAAACAAAGTAGAATCGTCTAATTATTACACTCTAAAGTAGCCAAATGTATCAGATGTATCAAATAGGCTCTGCCTCCTCGAATAAATTTAAGCATTGTCCCCAATGCTTTAACAAAATAAGATCAAAGAGTAGAGAGGGCAAAGAAACTCCCTAAGTGTCCTAGGTCATCGCTGTATCACCAGCATCATCAGTCCTAGTTGGCTCAGCCAACTGAATATCATCATCAAGTCTGGGAGTGGACGGAGAAGTGAATATAGCACGCACTGCCTTAGTATTGTTGGCAGCAAGGCACGACTCCTCAGTCGGAGCAGTAGGAGCATCCTGCGAAGATGGAGCTAGGTGGGGCTGGAAGGGGTCAGGTAACTTGTCAAATGGCAAATCTCCGGCCTCAGCAATCCAAGTCACCTCAGCTCGAAGCTCATCAACCGACTTATTATTGGCCCGCGACTTCCTCATTTTCTTCACTTGCTTGGTAAACCACTCAATCACAGAACCGTGTTGTGCCAATGTATCCATGGTGACCTTCTGGTTATACAAGACTTTGATAAGCTTCTCATCAATATCAGAGGGGCCCGGGGGTGCCCGTATAGACGTCTGCCCTATAACAGTACTGGAGATATCAGACAGCTTTTAAATAGCTACCTGCATCCAGTTTTTGAGACTCGCCAATGTCTAGGAGACTTGCAAAGTAGATAATGGCTATATAGGCATAGGCACCGGTCTCGGAGCTGGAGTAAGAAATGCAGTAGGAGCTGTAGGAGGAGATGATAATGGTGGCTCAGGTATAGCAGCTGTTGCACTGGTAGAAGGCTCAGCTGATGTGGATGGAATATCAGACAGAACAAAAACTACCACTACCAGCTCATCTGACTGGCCAGCAGTAGTAGAAGGCTAAGGACTCTTCTTCGTGTTCCTTGGATCTTGCTTGTACTAATCAAATGGCCCAGTCGGCTTGACTTTGGTGTCAAATGGTATGGGCTCCACCTTGGCGTATGTCAAATACTCAATAATAGTACTGGGGTAGGGGTAGGAGGTGCTACTCTGCTGTGCCACAAGGGAGATATTGGCCAACATTAGGGCAGCCACATTAATGGGGTACCCGGCCATAATAGAAGTCAACAGAATAGCTCGAGGGATGGGCGGGTTGTTCTCATTCAAGAATGGGTCAAGCTTGCTGCAGACAAATATTTTCCACCCTTTGGACTCGTTACTCAAAGTGTTCCGGAGGATAGGCACCCTGGCAGCAGTCCAAGGAGAAGTGGGTCCCGGTGCTAGAATCTCCCCAATCCACGACCCAGCCTCTTATTTCAAAGCCAATTTCTCCAAGTACTCTTTCGGCTCAACATCATCAAACCCCAAGTATGCATTCAGAGTATGCTGATCAAATTTCACCGTCAAATTGTGCACCTTGGTGACCTTTGTCCCTTTGAGAATATGTGTTGTGTTGGTATAGAATTCCCGAACAAGATTCACCTTTGAATCCACTAGTTTCTCAACAAACTACATCCAACCCTTACTTTTAGTTAACTGCTCCAAGACTGCGAGGTTGTATTTGTCAAGATATTTAAGTAGGAACTGTTGCTCATGAGTAAAGGACCTAACATTCCACCACATTCAGAAATCAGAAAATGCTCGGCGACTCACAAATTTATCTTCCCAGATCTCCTTCTTCTTTGACCTAGCTAAAACTGCATGTGCACTTGTACCCCCTCTCCCATCATCCGAGGCATCATTAGAATTAGAGCCTGCATCAGCTGTATTGGACTCCTGACTGGCACTCTTCGAACCTTGGGAAGTGTTGTGGGATGTAGAAGGCATATC
>AWOL01S0256822.1:0-23038 GCA_000715115.1 Nicotiana otophora
TATCTAAACCACTTATCTCTCATAACCTGCTCTCAGCTATGCTGATGCACACCCTCAATCCTTCGGACAATCTCCACAACCAGTTCAAAACAAGTCCCCATCTCAACCTCTCAGGCCATAGTTGCCTGAATGCCAGTATGCAAACCCGCAACAAATCTCCATAATCTCTCTGCATCAGTAGGAAGTATCATAAGTTCATGGTGAGATAACTCAGAGAACCTCGCCTCATAATCAGTCACTGAAATCTGACCCTGCTGGAGCTGGTCAAACTGAAACCGCAACTCTTCCCTATGGGAGGGTGGAATATACCTGTCCAGGAAAATATGGGTGAACCTGTCCCAAGTCATGGGAGGAGAATCTGTTGGTCTGCCAAGAGGATAAGACTTCCACCATCTACGGGTTCTGCCCTCCAGCTGAAAAGTAGCAAAGTCTACCCCATGAGACTCCAATATCATCATATTGTGCAGTCTGTCCCTGCACCGATCAATGAAGTCTTGGGGATCCTCATGTCGCTCTCCCCCAAATACAGGAGGATGTAGTCTAGTCCATCTGTCCAATAGCTTCTGCGGCTCGGCGACCGCAACTGGTCTGGGCTCAGGTGTAGCTGCTGCCACTGGCTGGGCTCCACCCACGGGTAGTGCACCATGGGTCTGATATACAATAGTTGCCTGCCCATGGGCCAGTGCGGTATGGGTCTATGCTCCCCCGCCTGCCTGAGATATGGCTGGGTCTGCCGAAAATAAACTGGCCTGAGTCATAGTGTCCATGAACCGCAGCATACGACCCATGACCTCTTGAAATCCCGGTGTGGATGTGAAATCCATCGGAGCTGGCTCGGCTGCGGGCACTTCGCCATGCTCCTCGATAACAGGATCCTCAATTGGATCCACTGGTGGCATAACTGGAACAACTCTCAGACGTCCTCGCCCCCTACCACGGGCTGGAGCCCTCCCTCGGACTCTTCCTCGGCCTCTAATAACTGGGGGAGTAGCTCTTCCCTGGACTGGAACCTGATTTGAGCGCGTTCTCACCATCTGTGAGAGAATAAGAGAAAGCTATTTATTACTACATCAATTGCACGATGGAAGATGTAGAAAGGTTGTTTCCTAACAACCTATAGCCTCTCGAAGATAAGTACAAACGTCACCGTACTGATCCGCAAGACTCTATTAGGCCTGCTCATAACTTGTGAGACCTACGTGAACCTAGTACTCTGATACCATGTTGTCACGACCCAATTTCACCTATAAGTCGTGATGGCGCCCAACATCACAGCTACACAAGCCAACTAGTGATTTAAAAATATATTCATTTCTTACAAAATTATCTGAGTAGTTAAACTTTTCTTACTTGCAAGAATTAAGAAAATATGAAAGATCTGATAAATTAAAAACCAAGAAAATAATTAAATCCAAAATTCTACTAGTGTGTGTGCCAAGACCTGGTGTCACAAGTGTATGAGCATCGAGTAGATTATACAAAAATTCTAACTACTGTCTGAAATAAAATAGACAGAATACAAATACAAGAAGAGGCATTAGTCGCTGCAGAACAGTTCAGAAAGGCAGCTCACCAATAAGCCTCGGGATAATGTGGGTACGCGCCGGTAGGTCCACCTATAGCACATATCTCAGGTCCTGCACAAAAAATGCAGCAAGCGTAGCATGATTACGTAAACAACGTGTACCTAGTAAGTACCAAGCCTAATCTCGGAGAAGTAGTGACGAGAGGTCGACTTTGAAACTCGCTATGGGTCAATAATATTAAACATAGAAACATTTAATTAAACGTGATTTATATGAACAAAACTAATTTCCTTAACAAGAAGAATCAAATAAATTCTCAAATTTTAATAATTTCTAATTTATCAATTAGCTTTACAAGCTGCAATAAAATATCAAGGTATCGTGTTATTATTATTATTAGGTACGATTTCTGTCCAGGTCATTTGGCCCGATCCAAAGTGTCATGTACACTACCAAGGGACGTGCGACACGATCCATAGATGCATCTATACTGCCGAGGCATTCGGCCCGCTCCATAAGAAAGGAGGACAATTTCTTATGAACCTCCGTAATGAGAAGTTATCATAAAGCTAACAAGGATGTACAATTTCTTTTAACAAATAAATAATTTACACAAAAATTCAAGTATATGAAATTTTGATCTTTTACTATTTACCCTAACTATTTACAATATAATTCTAATATTTTAATTAAATAGAGGATGCATTTATCACAAGTATTTCATGATTTGAGTCCTAAACNAACTTTGAAACTCGCTATGGGTCAATAATATTAAACATAGAAACATTTAATTAAACATGATTTATATGAACAAAACTAATTTCCTTAACAAGAAGAATCAAATAAATTCTCAAATTTTAATAATTTCTAATTTATCAATTAGCTTTACAAGCTGCAATAAAATATCAAGGTATCGTGTTATTATTATTATTAGGTACGATTTCTGTCCAGGTCATTTTGCCCGATCCAAAGTGTCATGTACACTACCAAGGGACGTGCGACACGATCCATAGATGCATCTATACTGCCGAGGCATTCGGCCCGCTCCATAAGAAAGGAGGACAATTTCTTATGAACCTCCGTAATGAGAAGTTATCATAAAGCTAACACATAAGGATGTACAATTTCTTTTAACAAATAAATAATTTACACAAAAATTCAAGTATATGAAATTTTGATCTTTTACTATTTACCCTAACTATTTACAATATAATTCTAATATTTTAATTAAATAGAGGATGCATTTATCACAAGTATTTCATGATTTGAGTCCTAAACTACCCAGACATAGCATAATTAGTAGCTACGCACAGACTCTCGTCACATAGTGCATACGTAGCCCCTATAATTAACAATAATTATTAATTTAAAATTAACTATGGGGTAAATTCCCTCGTACAAGGTAAGACAAGAGACTTACCTTGTCTTAAGGTCCACTCCCGGATCACAATGTCGCGTTAAAATCTCAATTCGATGTCGAAAAATCCGAAACTATCTAAAATGTTATATAAAATAATTAATACATTCTCAATAATTCGAAATTAGACTATTAAATAAATTACCCGACCCAAAATGATAAAATTCCTAAAACTCACCCCTGGACCCACGTGCCCGAATTTCAGAACTTTTTGGAGGAAAACGTTACCCATCATCTCAAGAACTCAAATATATAATTTCCATCCAATTCCATAACCATTTTCGTGGTTAAAATCTCATTTTTGTCAAAACCTAGGTTTTTCATCTAAACCCTTGATTTCCATGATTTACAGGTTATAATCTACCCATAATCTATGTATTTAACTCAAAGTGTGTAGAATTAACTTACCTTCAAGTTGCTAGTTGAAATCTCCTCTCAAAAAGCTCCAAAATCGCCCAAGAAATGAAGAAAAATGGGCAAAAGTAGCTGAGCCTCGTTCTCTTTAAACATTCTGCCCAGTAGTATTTTCGTACCTGCAGACAAAGGGACCGCTTCTGCGCAACCGCATCTGCGCCCCAAGCCTTCGCACCTGTGAAAGTTTCCGCTTCTACGCGCCAAGCTTCGCATCTGCACGTTCGCAGGTGCGCCCAAAAGTCCTGCTTCTGTGGCTTGTGGCGTGCCCTCCCTTTCCGCTTTTGTGAGTTAAGTGTCGCACCTGCGACTGCCCAAGCACAGGTGCGATCGCACCAGAAGCAGAAAGCTTCAACTTTCATCCTAAGTCCAAAATTGGTCCGACCCTCGTCCGGTTAACGCCCGAGGCCCCCGGGGCCCCGTCCGAACGTACCAACAAGTTTGAAATCTTAAACTGGATTCGCTTGAACCCTCAAAATGTGTAAAATGACATCAAAACTAAGAATTATACCCCAAACCAAATTGATTCAACTTAGAAAATTTCAAATTCTTCAAACTTACTCTGAACGCGCCGAAACATACTTAAACTACTCGGAATGACACCAAATTTTGCGTGCAAGTATTAAATCACCATACAGAGCTATAATCAGGTTCGGAATTCTAAATGGACCTCATTTACTCCAAAACCTACTCCAAACCAATTTTTAAGAACCTTAAACCTTTAAATAGTTAATGTTTACTATTAAGCGCTGAAACGCTCCCGGGTCGTCCGAAACTCGATTCGAATATACGACCAAGTCTACAATCATCATACGGACCTATTGGAACCGTCAAATCCCGATTCCGGGGTCGTTTTTTAAAAATGTTGAGCAAAGTCAAACTTGGACTTTTAAAGCCAAATTAAGGAACTAAGTATTCCGATTTCAACCAGAACACTTCTAAATCCCGAACCAACCATCCCCGCAAGTCATAAATTAGTAAAAGCACATACGGGTAGTTTTATTTAGGGGAACGTGGTTCTAAAAGTCAAAACAACCGGTTGGGTCGTTACAACTAGTTATTCATAGCAATCATATAAGTCCATTGACTAAGGTTTTATTCATATGGCCTATGTTAATTACATCATTGCGATTCATAGTTATATTGATCGGTTATATAATAGCCAAAATATAATTCTATTCATTAAGGTCATACGTATCGACCACTAGTTATTCATAGAAACCATATAAATCCATTGACTAAGGTTTTATTCATATGCCATATGCTAATTACATCATTGTGATTCATAGTTATATTGACCATTTATATAATAGCCAATATATAATTTCATTCATTAAGGTCATACGTATCTGCCACTAGTTATTCATGGCAACCATATAAATCCATTGACTAAGGTTTTATTCATACGGCCTATGCTGATTACATCGTTGTGATTCATAGTTATATTGACTGTTTATATAATAGACAATATATAATTTCATTCATTAAGGTCATACATATCAGTCATTAGTTATTCATAGCAATCATATTAGTCCATTGACTAAAGTTTTATTCATATGGCCTATGTTATTACATTGCTGTGATTCATAGTTATATTGACCGTCTAAATAATAGCAAATATATAGTTCTATTCATAAAGTTTATATGTATCGGCCACTAGTTATTCATAGCAACCATTTAAATCCATTGACTAAGGTTTTATTCATATGGCCTGTAACGACCCGCCCGGTCGTTTTAAGCATTTGCATTCCGTTTAGCTATTTGAAGTCTTAATTTGCTTTGTATGATGTATTATGACTTGTATGTATCGTCGGTTTTGGTTTTCAGGTGTTTCTGAATTCGTTTGAAAGAATGAATATCATGTTTGAAGCTTTAAGTTGAAAGAGTTGACCAAGTTTGACTTTGTAGTATTTGACTTCGGTTCGGAGTTTTGATGGTTCTGTTAGGTCCGGATGGTGATTTTAGACTCGGGCGTGTGCCCGGATTTGCATTTGAATATTTCTAGAAGGTTTCGGCGCTAATTGGTAAAAGTTAAAAAATTTAAAGGTTTGAAATGTTCATAGGTTTTGACCGGGAGTTGACTTTGATGATATGGGGTCGGATTGTGGTTTCGGGAATTTGAATAGCTTTGTTATGTCATTTATGACTTGTGTGCACAATTTGAGTTCATTTCGGGTTGATTTAAGGTTCGACACGAGTTTTTGAAGTTGAAAGATTAGAAGTTCATTAAGTTTGATTTGAGGTGCGATTCGTGATTTTGATATTGTTATGCATGATTTGAGGCCTCAAGTAGGTTCATGTTATGCTATGGGACTTGTTGGAATGTTCGGACGGTGTCCCAAGGGGCTCAGATGTCATTCAGATCAATTTCGGACCATTTTTCTTCATAATTGCATTGCTAGTTCCTGCTGATGTCTGGTGCACCAAGTGTTCTTCACGATCGCGAATGTAGAGGTGCGATCGCGTAGAGGAAAAATATGGAGCTGAGTATTTCTTCTTCGCGTTCGCGAGTAATTGTCTGCATTCACATAGGTTGCTGAATATTGGGCGTCGCGTTCGCATAGGAAACATCGCATTTGCTTAGAGCTGAGCTGAGAGCTGGGAGCTGGAAGCTTCTTCAACGCATTCGCGTGAGAGGGGACGCATTACTAGTGTCGCGAACGCGTAGAGCTTTTCTTGGTGGCAGTGCTTTGATGGTAAGCACCCTCCACTTCCAACCAACAGGTTGTGAGTTCGAGTCACCCCAAGATCAAGGTGGGGAGTTCTTGGAGGGAAGGATGCCGAGGGTCTATTGGAAACAGCCTCTCTACCCCAGGGTAGGGGTAAGGTCTGCGTACACACTACCCTCCCCAGACCCCACTAATGGGATTATACTGGGTTGTTATTGTTGTATTGTTGTTGTAGTGCTTTTGTGATTCGTGATCACGTTGTTTGTTCCACAATCGCATATAGTATTTATGGGGTAGTGTTTTTTTTCTTCTTCGCGATCACGATTCTTTGATTCGTCCAGTGATTATAAAGTACTCTATTTCAGAGGTTTCATCCATATTTGCATATTTGAAGCTATGGATCTCAGATTGAGATGACTTTTGAAGCGATTTTTACCATATGGATTGGGGTAAGTATTTTCTACTCGGTTTTTATTATATTTCATGAATCTATTCTTGTTTTTTCCATTTAGTGGATAAATTCAAAAAAGAAATTCAGGATTTTAGTCTAAAAATGCATAGAGTGAATATTTGAGTTTTGAACATCGATTCAGAGTCGGATTTGAGTGAAACTAGTATGGTTGGACTCATAATTGAATGGGTTGTCGGATTTTGTAAGTTTTGTCGGGTTCCGAGGTACAAGCCCGGGTTTGACCTTTTGGTTGACTTTGGACTTTTGATTAAAGATTCTACCTTTATCGATTGGGTTTGTTTTATTTGGCATTATTTGATGTTCTTGAGTTGCTTTTGTCTAGTTTTGAGCAGTTTGGAGTTCGGTACGCACGAGATGACATTTTTGGGGCATCATTAGTCTTGCTCGGTATTGGATTTGGCTTGTTCAAGGTAAGTAACACTTCTAAACTTGGTGCTAAGGGTATGTACCCTAAATACACGTGTTATGTGTTTGGTGTTGAGGTGACGCACATGCTAGGTGACAAGCGAGTGGGTGTGCACTGTGTGAATTGTGACTCGATTGATTCTGTAGTACTGTGTAGTGATCTAATCTTGTTTCTATCAATGAAATTTCTACATGCTAGAGTAATTGAGTTGTGATCCATGTTAGAAACCATGTTTAGGTTACATGCTTATCCTGTTGGGACCCATTGAGATCATTTCTATTGTTAAGTTATTTGCTTAAATTACAACTACATACTCAGTCATACTCATTCATTGCATATCATATCTCAGTCTCTATCATCATTTGTCTCACATCACATTGTCATTGTTTGAGCCGATTGGCATGAGATTTATGAGGCTGAGAAATTGGAGAGATTGATGACTGAGTGAGGCCGAGGGACTAATTATGAGAATGTTTATGGATCGGGCAGCACGCCGCAGCAGGCCATATTGGCTTTATATCAGCGCTTGGGCAGGATCCACCCATCTGGAGTCTGACTTACTTATAGTGAGCACAGGTACCTACTGAGTGCGAGTGCCGAGTGATTGGGATGACTGAGTGACTGTGAGGACTTATTGACTATGAGGATTGGGTGACTGTGAGGACTAAGTAACTGTGAGGACTGAGTGACTGTGAGGACTGGGTGATTGGGAGGACTGAGATAATTGATACATCGAGAGTATGCATATGGTTTTATTACTGCGTTGCATTACAGTTGGCATGCATACTGGGCGTGTAGGCATTGAGATGCATTTCCTCATTTGGTACTGTATTGCGACATTCAAGACTTCATATACACATTGACATGTAGGAATAGAGATGCACTTTCCTCATTCCATATGATAATAAAACATCTTACCTATTGTTGAAGGTTTTTGGGAAAAATCATAGTTTTTGAGATTTACCCATATTTTGGTGATTTTGCTAAAAGATTTGGGTTTTACTGTTATACTTGAAAAGCATGCATATTTTTTGGAACTGTGAACAAGCTGAGCATTATATCTTTGAGTTATTATGTGTACTGCTTTAGTTATATTGTTATGAGTTGTACCTGACTGTTGGTGTTGGACTCTGACCTTTGTCCAAGCTCGTCACTACTTTCAACATAATGTTAGGCTTGTTACTTATTCAGTACATGGGGTCAGCTGTACTCATACTACACTTCTGTACCTTGCGTGCATATTTTGGATACTAATGTTGCTGTGTATGGCGGGATTGTCATTGAAGATGTACCTATGTTTCGGCCATAGCTGCCTCTTATTCTTGGTAGATTTAGAATTATTAATCTGTTCATGTATATTTCAAATAGATGATGTATTTATTTCATTCTAGCTTTGTAAACTCTAAATCTTAGAAGCTCATGACTTGTACTACCAGTCATTGGAAATTCCTTGTATAAAGTTCAATTATTTTTTATTTATTTTCTAATTACATCTCATTGAATCAGATTGTTGTTAATTGGCTTACCTAGTAGATTGGGGTTAGGTGCCATCACGACTAGTTGGATTTTGGGTCGTGATCATTGTAATTCATAGTTATATTGACCGTTTATATAATAGCCAATATATAATTTCACTCATTAAGGTCATACGTATCGGCCACTAGTTATTCATAGCAACCATATAAGTCCATTGACTAAGGTTGTAGTCATATAACCTATGTTAAATACATCATTGAGGTTCATAGTTATATTGACCGCTATATAATAGCCACTAATTTCATTCATTATTGTCATACGTGTCGGCCACCAGTTATTCATAGAAACCATATAAGTCCATTGAGTAAGGTTGTAGTCATATAACCTATGCTAATTACATCGTTGTGATTCATAGTTATATTGGTTGTTTATATTATACCCAATATATAATTTCATTCATTAAGGTCATACGTATCGGCCGCTATTCATAGCAACCATAAAAGTCCATTCACTAAGTGTAACAACCCGACCGGTCATTTTGAGAATTTGCACTCCGTTCAACTATTTGAAGTCCCGAGTAGCATTGTATGATCTATTATGACCCGTGTGAAGCGGCGTTTTTGGTTTTTCAGGTGATTCGGGATTTATTTGGAAGAATGATTCTCAACTAGGAAGCTTTAAGTTGGAAGATTTGACCAACTTTGACTTTTGAGTATTTGACCCCGGAATGGTTTTTTGATAATTCCTTTAGCTTCATATGGTGATTTTGGACTTGGACATATGCGCGGATATTAAAATGGAGGTCCCAAAGTGATTTGGTGTAATTTTCCGAACATTGTTTACTTTGAAAGCTTTGAATTCCAAAATTTGGCCATAATTGAATTTTTGTGGATATCGGGTCCCGATTTGGATTCCGAGCAGCTTCGTAATAATATTTATGACTTGTGTGCAAAATTCGAAGTTATTCCGAGGTGCGTAGTCACGTTTTCTGTTAGTTTTTGAAAAATTAAAAGTTTTGATTTTATAAAGCTTGAATTCGTTGCGATTTGTAGTTTTGATGTTATTATTGTGTTTTGATCGCTCGAGAAAGTTTGTATAATGTTTGAAGACTTGTTGGTATATTTGGTTGGGATCCATGGGGCTGAAGTGAGTTTCAGATGGGTTTTTAACGTGTTTGGTGTTTTGGCATTGTTTTGAGCATAAGCATATAATGATCCAAAGGTCCATTTTTTAGCTCTAGAGATCGGAATTTGATTTCGAGACTTCCGGAAGTTTGATAATGACTTATAGGAATGATATGGAATGTTTGGTCTAATTTTATTAAGTCGTGATTGGGTTTTTACTAAGAAGATTGAGTTAATTATTTAATGAGCGAAGTTCGTAAATGAGCTTCTAATTGAGTTTCGACTGAACAATTAGGTTCATATTATTATTTATGACTCATAGGAGCAAGAATCGTCAAATTCCGAGTTCGTATGATGGAGTTAAAGTTTTTTTAGTGAAAATAAATTGCTGGTGCAAGCAAGTTCTGGTGCCCACCTTTACCGACTAGATTTGGTACCTTTAGTGACCGGATTTGGACTTTTAGCGACCACTTTAGTATTTTTATTGGGCAGTTTTTTATAAGCTCATTTCATCATTGGAGCTAGGGAACCCGGATTTGGGAGATATTTGAGAGTATTTACACCATATAGATTGGGGTAAGTGTTCTCTACTTGATTTTGATAATATTTCATGAATCTATCCTCGTTTTTGGCATTCGGTTGATAATTTGAAATGAAATATTAGGGGGGTTTTGTCTAAAATTTCATTAAGTATATTTTTTGGGTTTTGAACATCGATTCGGAGTTGGATTTGAGTAAAACTAGTATGGTTGGACTCATAATTGAATGGGTTGTCGAATTTTGTGAGTTTTGTCGGGTTCTGAAGTGCAAGCCCGGGTTTGACTTTTTGGTTGACTTTGGGCTTTTAATTAAAGATTCGGCCCTTATCGAATGGGTTTGTTTCCTTTGGCATTATTTGATGTTCTTTAGTTTCTTTTGGCTAGTTTTGAGATGTTCAGAGGTCGGTACGCGTGGGATGACATTTTTGGAGTATTGTTTGGCTTGCTCGGTATTGGATTTGGCTTGTTCGAGGTAAGTAACACTTCTAAACTTGGTACGGAGGGTATGAACCCCTGAATATACTGTAATGACCCGGTCGATCGTATTACTTTCTAGATCCCCATTCCCCTAAATAAGACTCCCCGTATGTGATTTTAATGTTTTATGACTTGCGGGGATGGTTAGTTCGGTTTTGGAAGGGTTCGGGTTAAAATCGAAACACTTAGTTCCTTGTTATTGGCTTAAAAGGGTTAAGTTTGATTTGGGTCAACATTTATAGTAAACGACCTTGGAACTGGGATTTGACGGTTCCAATAGGGTTGTATGATTATTTTGGACTTGGGCGTATATTCAGATCGGTTTTTGGATGACCCGTGAGCGTTTCAGCGCATAAAGTTGAAAGTTGACGCATTGAAGGTTTTAAAGTTCTTTAAATTTGGTTTAAAGTTAGTTTTGGTGTTATCAAGGTCCGTTTGGGATTTCGAGCCTAGGAATAGCTCTTTATGGTGACTTAAGACTTGCATGCAAAATTTGGTGTCATTCCGAGTAGTTTAAGTATGATTCGGCGAGTTCAGAGTGAATTGGGAGAACTTAAAGTTCATAAGTTAATTTGATTCGGTGTAATACTTAGTTTTGATGTTATTTCACGTGTTCCGAGGTTTGAGCGAGCTCGTTTTATGATTTCAAACTTGTTGGTATGTTTGGACGAGGCCTCGGGGTCTCGGATGCCATTCGGACGATGCACGGAACTCGTTTTGACTTGGAAGAATTCTGAAGAAGCAGGGCTTTTGGTGCGTTTGCACCTGTGAAGAATTAGCCACAAGTGCAACACCGCTAAAGCGACTGGTTATCCGCAGGTGCGAATCTGGGCTCCGTGAGCTGAGTCTGCAGGTGCGGACATGGGAACACAGGTGCGCGACCACAAAAGCGGTCACTGCTTCGCAGAAGCGGCCTTGAGCTGGAGGGGCAGTGGCGCAGGTGCAAGGTCTCGACCGCATCTGCATGCCCACAGATACGATGAGGGCGTCGCAGAAGCGGAAGGAGGCCAGCTGGGGAGGGCCGCATCTGCAATGCTTTTTCGGCAGATGCGGAGCCACAGAAGCGGCCGATTCTCCACAGAAGCGGAACCACTAGGAGGCAGAAGGTGCATTTAAGCAGAGACTTAGGCTATTTTGGCTCATTTCTTTCATCTCTTGGGCGATTTTTGAGCTCTTTGAAGAGGGGTTTTCACCTAGCAATTGGAATCAGGTAATTTCTATCCAATGTATGTTAAATACATAGATTATGGGTAGATTTAACCATGTAAGATTGTGGAAATTATGGGTTTAGTTGAAAAACCTAGGTTTTGATAAAAATGCGACTTGACAACGAGAATGATTATGGAATTGGGTGAAAATTATACATTTTAGTTTGTGAGGTTATAGGTAACATTTATCTTCGAAAATTTCCGAAATTCGAGCATGTGGGCCCGAGGGCAAAATTTAGGAATCTTCCAATTTGGGTTGGGTAATTACCTCAATAGTTAAATTATGAACTTTTGAGTATGTATTGATTTATTTATATAATATTTGGCTAGTTTCGGGTTGTTTAGCACCAAGTTGAGGATTTAGAGCGGATTTGTGGACCAAAAGTGAGCTTGAGAACGTGGTAAGTCTCTTGCCTAACCTTGTAAGAAGGAAGTCATACCCTTAGGTGTAGTTTTTGTAGTGAATTATTTGTGCGGGGAGCTACGTACGTACTAGGTGACTATGGTCCGTCCGTAGATATATTCCATGAGATATACGGGTAGTCTTAGATTTACATCATGCTTTAATTGTACTATCATGTTTGTTGTGCATATTAATTTTCTTAAATAGAGTTGAGACTAGAGATTTTAAAGTTGAAAACTTCCAAGCTAAATTTCTTATTTTGGGGAAAACATTGAAGAATACTTAATAACTCTGAGAAATCCATGTCCTATCGGGTCACAATTACTTATGCGAGCGAGGTAAACTTCTCTATTCTCATAGGAGCGGGCCGTTCGCCTCGACTGTATAATAGATGCATCTATGGTTCGTGTCGTTCGACCCTCGGCAGTGCACATAGTATTTTGGATCGGGTCGTACGACCTCGGCATAAATCGTGCGTAATAATACTCGGAACCCGATTACACTTGATATTATGTTATGGCTTGAGAGGTATAATTTTTTAATGACCGAAAGTGATTTGGAACTAGTATGTGTTAGATGGAGATTTTGGAATTTATTATCAGTTAATGAATCATTTATTCACTGCTTGTTATTGTGTTATTATTATTATTTCCTTGCTCCATACCTGTTTAGAATTCTTGCATTTTATTATTGGCCCATAGTAAGTGTCGGTGTCGACCCCTCGTCACTACTTCTTAGAGGTTAGACTGGATACTTACTGGGTACATGTTGTTTATGTACTCACGCTACACTTCTGCACTAATCGTGTAGGATCTGAGGCAGGTGCATCTGACAGTCATCCCGACGCGCACCCTTGATACCCCAAGGCTTAGTGGTGAGCTACTCTCCGAGTCTGTTCTGCAGCACCCAGAGTCTCTCTTTTGCATTTTCATTCTGTCTACCTTATTTCAGACAGTAGTTTAGTGTTTTGTATATTCTACTAGTAGCTCATACACGTGTGACACCACGTCTTGGAAATATGCTAGTAAACATTTCATGTATTTTGAGTATTTGTTACACCACACTTGCTCTTCGTTTACGCTTTATTTTATTAAATTTTTGACCTCATATTTTCTTAATAAATAAAAGTCAACTATTTTGAAATTTTTAAAAAGAATAAATACATGGATAGTTCAACCGTTGGCTTGCCTAGCGGCGACGTTGGGCGCCATCACGTCCTATAGGAGAAATTGGGTCATAACAACACGGTATCAGAGCACTAGGTTCACGTAGGTCTCACAAGTTATGAGCATGCCTAATAGAGTCTTGCAGATTGGTATGGAGACGTCCGTACTTATCTTCGAGAGGTTATAGGTTGTTAGGAAACTACTCTTTCTTCACCGCCTATCGTGCAATTGATGTTGTGCTAAGTATCTTTCTCTTATTCTCTCACAGATGATGAGAATGAGTGCAACGGAGATACCCGACCATGGAGGAGTGTCTCCCCCTGTTGCTAGAGGCCTAGGGAGGGCTCCAGCTCATAGTAGAGGACGAGGGCATCCCAAAGTTGCTCCAGTTGTGCCACCAATTGGATTCTATAGAGGCTCCTGCTATTAAGGAGCTGGGCGAGGTGCTTGCAACAGAGCCAGCCCAACCAGATTTCATGTCCGCACCAGGATTCCAGGAGTTCATGGGTCGTATGTTGTGGTTCATGGATTTTATGACTCAGGCTGGTTTATTTCCAGCAGACCCAGCCACATCTTAGGTGGGAGGGGGAGCACAGACCCCTACCGCTCAGGCTCCTGGGCATGCAGTTACCGTATATCAGACCCCGGGCGCACTATCCGTGGGCGGAGCCCAGCCGATTGCAGCAGCTATACCTGAGCCCAGACCAGCTGCGATCGGCGAGCCGCATAAGCTATTAGATAGATGGACCAGGCTACATCCTCTGTCTTTGGAGTTGAGTGACATAAGGACCCCTGAGACCTTATTGATGGTAACAGGGACAGACTGCATAACATGAGGATATTGGACTCCCACGGGGTGGACTTTACCACTTTTTAGTTGGAAGGCAGGGCCTGTAAGTGGTCGCAGTCATATCTTCTCGGCAGACCAGCAAGTTCTCCTCCCTTAACTTGGGACCAGTTCACACGTATCTTTCTGGATAGGTATATTCCAACCTCTCAGAGGGAAGAGTTGCGAATTTAGTTCGAGCAGCCCCAGCAGGGTGAGATGTCGGTGACCGACTATGAGGCGAGATTTTTTGAGTTGTCTCGCCACACACTTATGATACTTCCCACCGATGCAGAGAGAGCGTGGAGGTTTGTTACAGGTTTGCACTCTATCATCCAGGCCACTATGGACTGAGAGGCTAAGATGGGGACTTCTTATGAGCTAGTTGTGGAGATTGTTCAGAGGATCAAGGGTGTTCATCAGTGGAGCCGAGAGCAGGTGCCGAGGGACAAGAGATTTCATTATTCTGGAGGGTTCAGTGGTGCTCCATCTGGGGGCAGAGGTCAGTTTGGGAGGGGTCAGTCTAGTAGGCCCATATATCCAACATCGCCGCCTTCTCAGGGTGCTCTAGTGTGGCCCTATTTCAGTGCCATGCTAGAGAGCTCATACCGCCCACCAACTATTCAGGGTTCCTTCAGTGGGTATTGAGGCCATCAGGGTCAAACTTCAGGTCAGTAGTCCACCGTTCTGAGGGGTTGTTATGATTGCGGGTATCTTGGCCATATGAAGAGGTTTTGTCCTAGACTTCGAGGCAAGGCAATACAACAGGGTCATCAGTCTATGATTACAGCACCAGTTGCCGCAATAGCTGTCCGACCACCCGGAGGTAGAGGGAAGGTGGGTAGGGTCCATCCTAGAGGTGGAGGCCAGTCAGGTGGCGCTCTATCTAGGTTCTATGATTTTCCAGCTAGACCAGATGCAGTAGCCTTAGATGTCGTGATCGCATGCATTATTTCTATCTGCAATAGAGACACTTCGGTACTCTTTGGTCCAGGGTCTACATATTAATATGTTTCATCTCTGTTTTCTCATATCCCGGGTGTTCTTCGCGAGTCCTTAGGTACTTCTGTATATGTGTCCACACCTGTGGGCGATTCTGTTCTGGTGGATCGGATCTATCGGTCCTGTGTCGTGAATTTCTGTGGTTATGAGACTAGAGCAGATCTTCTGTTTCTTGATATGACTGACTTTGAGGTCATCCTAAAATGGATTGGTTGTCTCCATATCATGTCATCCTTGATTGCCATGCCAAGACTGTTACCTTGGTGATGATAGAGCTTCCTAGATTGGAGTGGAAAGGTTCGTCTATCAGTGCATCTAGTCGGGTTATCTCTTTTTTGAAGGCTCGACACATGGTCGAGAAGGGTTGTTTGTCTTATCTAGCTTATGTTCGTGATACTATTACAGAGACTCCGGCGATTGATTCAGTTCCTGTGGTTATGGAGTTCTCCGATATGTTTTATTATGATCTACCAGGCATACCACCAGATCGTGATATCTATTTATGTATTGATTTGGCTCTAAGTACCCAGCCTATCTCTATACCACCGTACCACATGGCTCCGAAAGAGTTGAAGGTGTTGAAAGAACAACTTGAGGAGTTGCTAGCAAAGGGGCTCGTCAGACCGAGTGTGTCGCCTTGGGGTGCACCGGTTGTATTCATGAAGAAGAAAGATGGGACTATGCAGATGTGCATTGATTACCGCCAGTTGAACAAAGTTACCATTAAGAATAAGTAGCCGTTTGCCGCGTATTGATGATTTGTTTGACGGGTGCCAGGGTGTTCTTTAAGGTTGACTTGAGATTGGGGTACCATCAGTTGAAGATTCGTGATTCGGATGTTCCGAAGATGGCTTTTCGGACAAGATATGGCCATTATGAGTTTCTAGTGATGTCCTTCGGTTTGACTAAAGCCCTGGTGGCGTTCATGAATTTGATGAACTAGGTGTTTAGGACATATATTGACTCGTTTGTCATTGTCTTCATTGATGACATTTTGATCTACTCGTGTAGCATGGAGGAGCATGAGCAACATTTGAGTGTGGTGCTTCAGACCTTGCAGGAATAGAAGTTATATGCTAAGTTCTCCAAGTGCGAGTTTTGGTTAAATTCTGTGACATTCTTGGGGCATGTTGTATTAGGCGAGGGTACTAAGGCACAGAGTTGGCCTTGTCCTACCACGGCGATCGAGATCAGGAGCTTCTTGGGGTTAGCAGGTTATTTTCCTCGTTTTGTGGAGGGCTTCTCATCTATTGTAGCACCTTTGATTAGATGGAACCAGAAGGGTGCTCCATTCTGATGGTCCAACAATTGTGAGGCGAGCTTTTAGAAGCTCAAGACCGCCTTGATTTCAGCACCGGTGTTAGTGTTGCCTTCTGGTTCAGGGATGTATACTGTGTATTACGATGCTTCACGCGTTGGTCTGGGTTGTGTATTGATGCAGGAGGGACGAGTTATTGCATATGCTTCACGTCAGCTGAATCCCCATGAGAAGAATTACCCTGTACATGATTTGGAGTTGGCCACGACAGTTCATGCTCTCAAGATCTAGAGGCATTATCTTTATGGGGTGTCCTGTGAGGTTTACACCGATCATCGTAGCTTGCAGCATTTGTTCAAGCAGAGGGATCTCAATTTGAGGCAGCGCAGGTGGCTTGAGTTACTAAAAGATTATTATGATATTACCATCCTTTATCATCCGGGCAAGGCGAATGTGGTTGCGGATGCCTTGAGTAGAAAGGCGGAGAGTATGGGTAGTTTAGCATTCATTTCAGCGGAGGAGAGGACATTAGATTAGGAAATTCAGTCATTGGCTAATATACTTGTGAGGTTGGATATTTTAGAGTTTAGCCGAGTTCTTGCATGCGTTGTCGCCCAGTCTTCACTATTCAAACAGATCAAGGCTCGCCAGTACGATGATCCGCACTTATTGGTTCTCAGAGAAACGGTACTACAGGGTGGTACCAAGGAGGTTACTATTGGTGAGGATGGTGTTCTGCAACTCCAGAGTCGTCTATGTGTCCCTAATGTTGATGGATTGAGGGAAAAGATTCTAGAGGAGGCACACAATTCTCAGTATTCTATTCATCCAGGTGCTATGAATATGTATCGCGCCATGAGGCAGCATTATTGGTTGCGGCAGATGAAGAAGGACATAATTTAGTATGTAGCGAGGTGCCTATATTGCTAGTAGGTTAAGTATGAGCATCAGAGGCCAGGTGGCCTACTCCAGCAGATTGCTATACTTGAGTGGAAATGGAAGCGCGTTACTATGGACTTCGTAGTTGGGTTGCCGCGGACCTTGAGGAAGTTTAATGTAGTTTGTGTCATTGTCGACAGGTTTACCAAGTCGGCACACTTCATTCCGGTTATGACCACCTATTCTTCAGAGAGATTGGCCCATATTTACATCCATGATATTGTTTGGTTGCATGGTGTGCCTATTTCCATTATATCAGATAGAGGCCCTCAATTTACTTTGCATTTCTGGAGGACAGTACAGAGTGAGTTGGGGACCCGGGTAGAGCTCAGCACAACCTTTCATTCGTAGACCAACAGGCAGTCGGAGCAGACGGTTAAGATCTTGGAGGATATGCTCAGAGCATGCGTGATTGACTTCAGAGGGAAGTGGGATTAATTTATGCCTTTGGCTGAGTTTGCTTACAACAACAGTTATCAGTCCAACATCGAGATATCTCTATTTGAGGCTTTATATGGTCAGCAATGTCGTTCGCCCATCGAATGGTTTGAGCCCGGCGAGGCTAAGTTATATGGTACTGATTTGTTGAAGGATGCCTTGGAAAAGGTAAAGTTGTTTCAGGAGCAACTTCGCACAGCACAATATAGATAGAAGAGTTACACGGATCAGAAGGCGCGTTGTTTATCATTTATGGTGGGCGAGAAGGTTCTCTTGAAAGTCTTGCCGATGAAGGGAATCATGAAGTTTAGGAAGAAGAGCAAGTTGAGCCGTAACTTTATAGGTCCATTTGATGTGTTGAGGCAAGTTGGGGAGGTTTCTTATGAGCTTGCTTTGCCTCCTAATCTATCGGGAGTTTATCCGGTCTTTCACGTGTCTATGCTTCGACAGTATTACGCTGGCAGGTCGCATGTGCTAGACTACAACACAATTCATCTAGATGAGAGCCTAGGTTATGAGTAGGAGCCAGTTGCCATTGTTGATAGGCAGGTTTGCCAGTTGAGATCCAAGAAGATTTTTGCGATAAAGTTTCAGTGGAGGGGTCAACTAGTCAAGGAGGTGACTTAGGAGACCGAAGAGGACATGCATAGCAGATATGCACACTTATTCAGTTCTCCAGGTACAATTCTAGACCCAGTTGAGGACGAATGTTTGTTTAAGGGGTGGAAAATGTAACAACCCGAATGGTCGTTTTGATTTCTAGATCCTCATTCCCCTAAATAAGACTCCCCGTATGTGCTTTTTCTGTTTTATTGACTTACGGGGATGGTTAGTTAGGGTTTGGAAGGGTTCGGGTTGAAATCGGAACACTTAGTTCCTTATTATTAGCTTAAAAGGATTAAGTTTGACTTGGTTAAACATTTGTAGTAAACGACCTCCAAACCGGGATTGGACAGTCTCAATAGGTTTGTATGATGATTTTGGACTTGGTCGTTTGTTCGTATCGGGTTTTCGATGACCCGGGAGCGTTTCGGCGCATAAAGTTTAAAGTTGGCGCATTGAAGGTTTTAAAATCCTTTAAATTTGGTTTAAAGTTGGTTTTGGTGTTATTGAGGTCCGTTTGGGATTTCGAGCTTAGGAATAGCTCCATATGGTCTCTTAAGACTTGCACGCAAAATTTGGTGTCATTCAGAGTAGTTTAAGTATGATTCAGTGCGTTTAGAGTGAGTTAGAAAAACTTGAAGTTCATAAGTTGATTTGATTTGATTCGGAGTGTAATCCTTAGTTTTGATGTTATTTCACGTGTTCTGAGGGTTCGAGCAAGTCCGTTTTATGATTTAGAACTTGTTGGTATGTTTGGATGAGGCCTCGGGAGCCTCAGATGCCATTCAGACGATGCGCAGAACTCGTTTGGATTTGGAAGAATTCTGAAGCAGCAGAGCTTCTAGTGCATTTGCACCTGCATAGAATTAGCCGCAGGTGCGAATCTGGGATCCGTGGGTTGAGTCCGCAAGTGCAGACATGGGGGCACAGGTGCGCGACCGCAAAAGCATTCACTGGTCCGCAGAAGAGGCCTTGAGCTGGAGGGGCAGTGGCGCAGGTGCGAGGTCTTGACCGCATCTGCGAGCCCGTAGATGTGATGAGGGCGCCGCAGAAGCGGAAGGAGGCCAACTGGTGAGGGCCGCATCTGTGATGCTCTTTTCCATGAAATGTCCGGGTAGTCATAGATTTAAATCATGCTTTAATTGTACTGTCATTTGATGGCTTTTGAGTATTTATTACACCACACTTGCGCTTAAATTTGTTTACGCTTTATTTTATTAAATTTTTCACCTCTTATTTACTTAATAAATAAAAGTCAACTGTTTTGAAATTGTTAAAAAGAATAAATACATAGTTAGTTCACTGTTGGCTTGCCTAGCGGCGACATTGGGCCCCATCACGACCTATAAGAGAAATTGGGTCGTGACATATATGTGTTATGTGTTGGTGTTGTGGTGACGCACATGCTAGGTGACGGGCATGTGGGTGTGCCTCGTGTGAATTTCGACTTGGTTATCTCTGTGGTACGGTGTAGTTACATGATCTTGTTTTTATCCACGAGGTCTCTACGTTCTACAGTGATTGAGCTGTAATCCATGTTAGAAATCATGTTTAGGCTATATGCTTATTCTTTTGGGACCCATTGAGGTCACATATGTTGTTGAGTTATTTGCTTAAATTGCAGTTACATACTCAGTCATACTCATTCATTTGCATATCATATCTCAGTCTCTGTTGCCATTTATTGATACATCATATCATCATTTTGGTCTGATTTTCATGACATTATGAGCTCGAGAGACTGGAGAGATTGATGACTAAGTGAGGCCGAGGGCCTGTTTGTGAGTGATATTTATGGGATTGGGCTGCATACCGTAATAGGTATTATTGTTTCATGATGGGATCGGGTTGCACGCCGTAGTAGGTATTATTGATTTATTCCATGATTAGCTTATTATTGCGCTTGGGCTGGATCTGCCCCTCCAAATTATGTATACCCATAGTGAGCGCAGTTGCTATTGATTCTTTGGGCTGGATCTTCCCTATATAGTGCCGAGCATGAGTCCCGAGCACGAGTGCGAGTGCCGAGAGCGAGTGCCGAGTGATTGGAAGAACTGAGAGACCGTGAGGATTGAGTGACTGTGAGGACTGAGTGACTGTGAGGAATGAATGACTGTGAGGACTGAGTGACTGGGAGGACTGAGTTAATTTATACTCTAGGAGTATTCATATGGTTTTATCATTGTGTTGCATTGTATTTGACATGCATGCATAGAGATACATTTTTCTCATGTTGTACGGTATTACGTCATTCATGACTTCTCATACACATTGACATATAGGCATAGAGATTTACTTTCCTCATGCCATCTGATAATGAAACATTTACCTGTTGAAAGTTTTGGGAAAAATCACAGTTTTACAAACTTATTCATATTTTGGTGATTTTGGTAAAAGATTTGGGTTTTTCCGTTATGCTTGAAAAGCATGCCTATTTTCCGGAGCTGTGAATGAGTTGAGCATTATATCTTTAAGTTATTACTTGTACCGCTTTACTTATATTGTTATGAGTTGTTCCTGGCTGTTGGTGTTGGATTCTGACCTTTGTCCAAGCTCGTCATTACTTTCAACCTAAGGTTAGGCTTGTTGCTTATTGAGTACATGGGGTTGGTTGTACTCATACTACACTGCTGCACCTTGCGTACAGATGTTGGATGTTGGTGTTATTGTGTATGGCGGGAGCTAGATTTAAAGATGTACCTGCGTTCTGGTCATAGCTGCCTCTTGATCTTGGTAACTTTAGAATTTTAATATGTTCATGTATATTTCGAACAACTAATGTATTTCTTTCATATCAGCTTTGTAAAATCTAAATCTTAGAAGCTCATGATTTGTACTACCAGTTCTTGGGAAATTCCTTGTATAAAAGTTCAGTTAGATTATCTTTATTTCTCTAAGTAAATCTCTTTTGAATTGGATTGTTGCTAATTTGCTTACCTAGCAGGTTGGGTTAGGTGCCATCATGACTAGTTGGATTTTGGGTCGTGACAAGTTAGTATCAGAGCTCTAGGTTCATAGGTTCTACGAGTCATGAGAAAGTGTCTAGTGGAGACTTGTGGATCGGTATGATGACGTCCATACTTATTTTCGAGAGGCTATAGGGCATTTAGGATAAACTTCCCATCTTTCTTTCCCTATCATGCGTCATCGATTTAGCTTGAAGCGTATCTCTTTGAATTCCTTCCACTTACTCGTATACATACGTGAGCGCTCGGTATCAACTGTGCATCGACGGCTTGTGATTCCATGGATGAGGTGCGATATTGTCGAGATGTGTTTTCTGTGTGCAGCTGATGGGCCAGTCTGGATGACTTGAGGCCGGGTTTTGACTGTAGCTTGAGCACGGTAATTTCGGTTGTGTGAGCATGTGCCTTTGGATTTATATATTCAGTAGTGTTCCTATGGGTGGAAATTATGGCTCGATGAGTATTTGGATGGCTATATGATGAGTATGATGTGACTGCGGGGTGTGTTCAGATGGTTTGAATGTGATGGGAAGAGTTTGCGTGAGATGTGAGAAGGACTATTGGATGCTCGATTTATGTTGATGTTTCATACAGTCTTGAGTTATGAATGTTTTGAGGGATTCATTCTTGTTATTTCATTTGTTGAACGAAGTAGATTTTCATGTCTTGTTGATGAGTTCAGACTCAGTAAGATTAAGTGATTGTGTAGTAGTTGTGGCTGTGAAAGGGTATAGAGAGATGTTAGTTTTATTCTAAGCAGGTGGGTTATCACCTGCGAGGTAATCTACGGATGTGTGATCCATATGATGTTGTGAGGTGGTTTTCGTTTCTACTAGTGGGTTATAGATGTTTCCATTTGAGTTTGGATTGGTTGAGAAAGTTGACCTGACCGTCGCGAGGATGAATGCGATATTTGTAGATGATTTGAAGTATTATATGGTTTGTGTTACATGAACTTATGAAGGATTGAGTTGAATTTCGATGCAGGATTATGGCAGTAATAGAGTATGGGTATTGTGAGTTATCGAGTGTTTTGTCCTATGGCTTTGAGCCAAGTGGGGGAGTCTGCTATCGACAATTTGATTGCATGGTTATGTGTTGTACTGGTTTTGGTTTGAGGCATGCTTGTGAATCAGATATGACTTGCATAGGTTGAGATCGAGGATGACTCGAGTAAAGGAATCTCTAGATACGGGTTAATGTACACTTTATGGGTATGTGGAAATCAGGGAATGATTGAGTTATTATTCGTGGGAGATGTAGTTCACATGGAGTAGGAATTTGCTCGGTTGCGTTAAGGCGGGATTACTTCTGTGGGTGTTGTCGTGCTAAGGGGGCACAGATCGTTCGGCCAATTTGGGTGGTGCAATTGATACTTAAGCAGAGTAGATGACTCTCGAGAAAGTTCTAATGGATGCAAGATTTATATATAGCAATTGAGAATTTATTCGACTTTGTATATGGCTAGAATCCGAGACTTGCGTTGGATGGTGTAGGGACTCGCGGTATTTCTGTATACTATGGATTCTACATTTTAGTATCAAGAAGGTAAAGGAAACAGTTTTAAGTTTACATAAGGTCTCTTCGGAAAGGGTGTCTCGATTGTGGTACTTTGGGGGTGCCAAGAGGGAATACAACGACTTATGGTCCTTAGTGTCACGCCCCAAACCTGAAGGGACGTGGCCGGCACCCGGTACCATACTCGGCCCGAG
>AWOL01S0256874.1:0-28544 GCA_000715115.1 Nicotiana otophora
TAGCTTGGGTTAGACAAGCCTTCGCGTTTGCGAGTTGATAAGTGTGGATTTTAACCACTATTTAGTACTTTCTTGCTTTAGCTTTAGTCCGAAAGTGTTGATTCTTGTTCCCAAAACTAATGACATTGTGCAAATTACAGGCATGTTGGAGAATTGGACCTTAACGAAGAATTCTAACTCAAAAAGGAGTGTTCCAGCTCATAAAGGCAAGAAGGAGTGCAGCAGGCCGAAGTGCGGTCCGCAGAAGGAATTTTGCGGCCGCAGAAGAAAGTGCGGTCCACAGAAATACTACTGCGGCCGCAGATCTGGTACCTAAAGCTCAGAGAATTTTTAGAGAAGTACAGTCTGCATACTAAATGTGCAGCCTCAAAACAAGGTCGCACTGACAAGAATTCAAAAATTTTAGAGACTGTGCAAAACGACCAAGTGTGAAGCCTCGCCAAAAGTGCAGCCGCAAGAAGAAAAGTGCGGCCGCAGAAGCTGAAGTGCAGTCGCAGACTGAATTGTGCGGCTGCATAAGTTCCCTACTTGCAGAAGCCAAGCAAAGTACAGACCACACATGGAATTGTGCGGCCGCAGAACCTCCCGAAGGGAATTTTTGTCAGTAAATATTGGGCCACTATAAATAGACCAAAAACTTTTTAGGGCAAGTTTTGTAATATTTGGAGCTGCAGCCGTTATATTTTACTGTTTTGGGTAATCAGTGACTATTTTAGGTTAAAAATGAGTAGTTTTATCAATTTAATCTTAGTTATGGCTTTAATTAGTTCTTCTTCTTTATTTTCTTCAATTTCTACCATGAGTAGCTAGATTCTCTAGGGTTGTGATCCAACCCTAGTGTGTAAACCTTATGGGTGATTAATTTAGTACTTATTTATGATTGGGTATTTATTATTTAGCTTTGTTCATGCATTATTTCTAAAATTAATGGTTGCAAACATTAATTCATGCTTATTTCACTTTGTTCTTACTTGAGAAAGAGGAACTTAGTCTAGGAAAACTTGGCTAACAAGAAATTGGGCTAGTTAAAATTTTGGCTAGTCTAATTAAAGGGTTTGAACTAGAGATGAGGAAAACCCGACTTGAGCTCATATCAATTATTTGAATTGATACCTAATTGGGCTTAAGAAATCCAATTTGGGCAAAATCACTCTATAATCAAGAGGTATTGAGTGGGTAATTTAGAGTTAAGAGTTATAATACACCCCGTCACTAAAACAAGAATTTACGTGATTAACCCATTAGATTAGCACCTAGGCGAAGATCACATCCCTATGCTTTTTACCCATTTGATAACAACAACAAAAACAATTACTCGCTTTCTAGTTTCTTCTCCTTAGTTTATAATTGTTACTCTTAATTTTAGAAATAGAAAACAAAATCGCTTGTTTGGAAGTGCAATTGAGTTATTTCATTTACTCTCATCAAGTGTACACCCTAGAACCCATATTAAACTCCATGTGCAAATCAACCCCAAATCTTATTGGGTGCTATTCTTCCAACGACCGTTTTCACTCACTATTGAGTGCGAATTGGACATGGATCAATTTTTGGTGCCGTAGCCGAGGAGTTTTAATGGTGTTAGCTATATATTTGCCGAGGAGTTTTAACGAGTCCAGCTTCGCTTTTGTGAAGTTCAGTCTTCTAGGCCTCGGCATTCCTCGCGATCGCGAAAAAGGGACCACTGGGCAGAAACAAGATTTAAATCGGGATTTAGGTTCATTTTCTCTCATTTCACTTTGGGTTGGCCGATTTGGAGCTCTTGGAGAGGGATTTTCCACCTAACATTTTTAGGTAAGCGATTTCTACTTAATGCGAGTTTAATATATGAATTATGGGTAGATGTTAACATGTAAAATTGTGGAAATTATAGGATTTGGTTGAAAACCCTAGATTTTGGTAAAAATAGGATTAGACCACGAAAATAATTATGGAATGAAGTAAAAATTATATATTTGTGTTCGTGAGGTTATGGGTAATATTTATTTACGAAAATTTTTGAAATTCAGGCACGTGGGCCCATGAGTGAATTTTAGAAACCTTCCAAATTGGGTTGGGTAATTAATCTAATAGTTAAATTATGAACTTTTGAGAATATATTGATTAGTTTGTACAACCTTTGGCTACTATAGGATTGCTCGGCACCGATTTGAGGCTATTAGTGTGATTTATGGACAGGGAGAACTTGAAAACGAGGTAAGTCTCTTGCCTAATCTTATAAGACAGAATTTTTCCCGTAGGTATTTTAAATAGTTATTTGCTAATAATTATGGGTGCTACATACGCACGATGTTACGAGAGTTCGTACATAGCTAAAATCATGCTTATGTCCGGGTAGACTTAGGACTTTACCATACATTACTTATATTATTTGCACCCAACTTGTTAGTTTAATTACTTGAATTTATAATTGAAATTGGATAAAGGATTTTATGAGACCGAGCTCCATTACCTTGAGTTTTGGCTAAATACTTGATTATTAGCAAAAACGATGCCTTCTTTGAGTATTATTCATATGTAGTACTCGTTGACGGGAGTTTGTAGAGTTTCTCTATTCTTGTAGATCGGGCCCAACGCCTCGGCAGTATATTAGATTCATCTATGGTTCGCGCCAGTCGACCCTCGACAGTGTACACACTATTTTGGAATGGGTCATACGACCTCGGCATATATTGTGTGTCATGTTACTAGAAGTCCGATTATATTTGGTATCTCTTTATTGACTCGAGAATCGATAATTATTTGGTGGTTTTTACTTGATAAATTGTCATGTGATACTTGGGGGTTTAAAATTGATATTATGTTAAAGAATAATTATTTATCATTTCTTATTCCATTATTACTGTTGTATTTCATGCCTATTTATAATTTTTGTACTTTATTTACTGACCTCTAGTAAGTGTCGATGTCGACCCCTCATTCTTCGAGGTTAGACTAGATACTTACTGGGTACACGTTGTTTACGTACTCACGCTACACTTTTGCATAAATTGTGCTGGCACTGAGGTAGGTACATCTGGTGTCTGTCCAGGTGCACTTACCAGGAAGCCTAGTGGTGAGCTGCTTTCCATGCTCTATTCTGCCTCACCCAAAGCCTACTCTTATTGTATTTATTATTTCTATCTATTTTGCTTATGACAGTAATTCTAGGGGTTTTTGTATATTTTACTAGATTGCTCGTGCACTTGTGACACTGAATTTTGGTAGTTACTAGTAGATATTTATGATCTTGTCTATTAATATCACTATTTCACTCGTATGTTTTATTTTATATTTCACATCACCATGGTTAATTATTCTTGGTTTCTTGTTAAATAAAATGAATAATTAAAAGGATAGTTTACCGTTGGCTTGCCTAACGGCGACGTTGGGCGTCATCACGGCCTACAGTAGGAAATGGGTTGTGACGGCTTGGTATTAAAGCACTAGGTTCGCATAGGTCTCACAAGTCATGAGCATGCCTAATAGAGTCATGTGGATCGGTGCAAAGACGTAAGTACTTATCTTCGAGAGGCTATAGGGTGTTAGGAAACTTCTCTTTCTTTATCTCCTATCGTGCAGTTAAATGTTGTACTGAGTATCTTTCTCTTATTCTCTCACAGATGGTGAGAACACGTGCGGCAGATGTACCCGACGGTAGAGGAACTGCTTCCCCTGTTGCTAGAGGCCGAGGGAGGGCTCCAGCTCATGTTAGAGCGTGAGGGCGTCCTAGAGTTGCTCATGTTGCACCACCAGTGGACCCAGTAGAGGAACCTGTCATTTAGGAGTAGGATGAGGCGCATGCAGCTAAACCGGCCCCGGTAGATTTCATGACTGCACCGGGATTTCAAGAGGTCATAGGTCGTATGAACCGGTTCATGGACTCTATGACGCATGCTAGTTTATTTCCAATAGGCCCAGCCATATCTCAGGTGGGAGGGGAGCACAGACCCCTACTGCTCAGGCTTCAGGTCATGCTTCTACCATATATCAGACCCCAGGTGCACTACCTATGGGTGGGGCTCAGCCAGTTGCAGCGGTTATATCAGATCCCAGACCAACCACGCCCGTTGATCAGCAGAAGCGGTTGGACAAGTTGACTAGGCTACATACTCCTATCTTTGGAGGTGAGCGACATGAGGACCCGCAGGACTATATTGATCGTTACATAGACAGACTATACAACATGGGAGTATTGGAGTCCAACGGGGTGGACTTCACCACATTTCAGTTGGAGCGCAGGGCCTATAGATGGTGGCAGTCTTATCTCTGTAATAGGCCAATAGGTTCACCTTCCTTTACTTGGGGCTATTTCACACGTCTATTGCTGGAGATATATATCCCACCCTCTCAGAGGGAAGAGTTGTGGGGTCCGTTTGAGCGACTCCAGCAGGGACAGATGTCAGTTTCCGATTATGAGGCAAGGTTCTCTAAGTTGTCTTGACACGCACTTATGATAATCCCCACAGATCCAGAGAGAGTGCGGAGGTTTGTTGCAAGCTTGCATTATGGCATTCAGGTTACTATTGCCCGAGAGGTTGAGATGGGGACTTCTTACGAGCGCGTTGTAGAGATGTCTCAGAGGATTGAGGGTATCTGTCAGCAGGGCCGAGAGAATGCATCGAGGGATAGGCGGCCTCGATATTCAGGAGGATTCAGTGGTGCTCCATTTGGGGGCAAAGGTTAGTTTGTGAGGGTCCAGTTTAGCAGGCCCATGTATTCAGCACCACCGCCTTCTCGGGGTGCTCCGGTGCTGCCCTATTTCGATGCCATTCTAGAGAGGTCCTACCGTTCATCGGCTATTCAGGGCTCTTCCAGTGGGTATTTAGGTCCCCAGGGTCATACCTAGGGTCAGTCATCCTCCGCACCGAGAGGTTTCTATGAGTGCGGGAAGCTTGGTCATATGAGAAAATTTTGCCCAGGCTTCGGGGCAAGGTAGTACAGCCGGTCCACCAGCCATTCCACCAGCCATGATCATTGCACCAGCTGCCACACCACCCGCCTGGCCGGCCAGAGGCAGAGGGAAGGTGGGTAGGGATCACTCTAGAGGTGGAGGCCAGCCAGGTGGTGCTCTAACTAGGTTCTATGCCTTTCTAGCCAGACCGGATGCAGTAGCCTCAGACGCCGTGATCACAAGTATTATTTCTATATGCGGTAGGGATACTTCGCTACTATTTGATCTAGGGTCTACATATTCATATGTTTCTTCTCTATTTTCTCATTATCTAGATGTCTCTCATGGCTCCTTGGGTGCTCCTGTGTATGTGTTTATGCTGGTGGGTGATAATATTGTGGTGGATCGGGTTTACCGGTCTTGTATTGTGACCCTCTATGATTATAAAACTAGAGAGGATCTTCTATTACTTGATATGAGCGACTTTGAGGTCATCTTGAGCATAGACTAGTTGTCTCTATACCATGCCGTTCTAGATTGCTATGCCAAGACTGTTACCTTGGCGATGCCAGAGTTTCCTAGATTGGAGTAGAGGGGTTCATCTATAAGTAAATCTAGCCGGTTTTCTCCAAAGGAGTTGAAGGACCAGCTTGAGAAGTTGATCGCGAAGGGATTCATCAGGCCGAGTGTGTCGCCTTGGGGTGCAGTGGTATGTGTATGTGAAGAAGAAGAAGAAGGATGGGAGTATGCAGATTTGCATTGATTACCGCTAGTTGAACAAAGTTACCGTTAATAACAAGTACCTGTTGTCGCGCATTGATGATTTGTTTGACCAGTTACAGGGTGCCAGTGTATTCTCTAAGATCAACTTGAGGTCTAGGTATCATTAGTGACTTGGATGTTCCGAAGATGGCTTTCCAGACTAGATGTGGGCACTATGAGTTTCTAGTGATGTCCTTCCACTTGACTAACGTCCCGCCGACGTTTATGGATTTGACGAATCGTGTGTTCAAGCTATATCTTGACTCATTTGTCATTGTATTTATTGATGACATATTGATCTACTCGCGTAGTATGAAGGAGCATGAGTAGCATTTGAGAGTTGTGCTTTAGACCTTGCGGGAACAAAAGCTATATGCTAAGTTCTCCAAGTGCGAGTTCTATTTAGATTATGTGGCGTTCTTGGGACATGTTGTATCAGGTGAGGGTATTGAGGTAGATCCCAAGAAGATCGAGGCAGTTCAGAGTTGGCCTCGTCCCACCATAGTGACCGAGATTAGGAGTTTTTTGGGGTTAGCAAGTTATTATCATCGGTTTATGTAGGACGTCTCTCTATTGCGGCACCTTTGACTAGATTGACCCAAAAGGGTGCTCCGTTCAAATAGTCCGATGATTGCGAGGCGAGCTTTCAAAAGCTTAAGACCGCATTGACTACAACACTAGTGTTAGTGTTTCCCTCTAGTTCGGGGATGTATATTGTGCAATGATTCACGCATTGGCTTGGGTTGTGTATTAATGCAGGAGAGTAGAGTTATTGCATATGCTTCACATCAACTGAAGCCTCACGAGAAGAATTACCCCGTACATGTTTTGAAGTTGGCAGCAATAGTTCATGCTCTCAAGATCTGGAGGCATTATCTTTATGGGGTGTCCTGCGAGGTTTACACCGATTATCACAGCTGACAACATTTGTTTAAGTAAAGAGATCTTAATTTGAGGCAGCACAGGTATCTTGAGTTACCGAAGAATTATGATATTACTATCCTATATCATCCGGGCAAGGCAAATGTGGTTGCGGATGCCTTGAGCAGAAAGGCCGAGAGTATGGGTAGCTTGGCATTCATTTCAGCAAAAGAGAGGCCATTGGCTTGGGACATTCAGTCCTTAGCTAACAAACTTGTGAGGTTGGATATTTCAGAGCCTAGTCGAGTTCTTGCATGTGTCGTGGCTCAGTATTTATTATTTGAGCGGATCAAGGCTCGTTAGTACGATGATCCACACTTGTTGGTTCTTAGAGAGGCGGTGCTACAGGGTGGTGCCAAGGAGGTTACTATCGATGATGGTGGTGTTCTGTGACTCTAAGGTTGCCTATGTGTTCTTAGTATTAATGGACTGATGGAGAAGATTCTAGAGGAGGCACACAGTTCTCGGTATTCTATTCATCCAGGTGCTACGAAGATGTATCACGACCTAAGGAAGCATTTCTGGTAATGGTTAATAAAGAAGGACATAGTTGAGTATGTGGCGAGATGTCTAAATTGCCAACATATCAAGTATGAGCACTAGAGACCAGGTGGCCTACTTCAGAAGATGGTTATACCGGAGTGGAAGTGAGAGCGTATCACTATGGACTTCGTAGTTGGGTTGTCGTGGACATTGAGGAAATTTGATGATTTTTGGGTCATTATCGACAGGCTGACCAAGTCGGCACACTTTATTCCGGTTGTGACTATGTACTCTTCAAAGAGGTTGGCCGATATTTACATTCATGAGATTATCCGATTACATGGTGTTCCCGTTTCCATCATTTCATATAGAGGCCCTCAATTCACTTCGCATAGCTGGAGAGCAGTACAAAGCGAGTTGGATACCCGGGTAGAGCGCAGCACAGCCTTTCATCCGCAGATCGACGGGCAGTCGGAGCAGACAGTTTAGATTCTGGAGGATATGCTTAAAGCGCATGTGATTGACTTTAGAGGGTAGTGGATTGATTCTTGTCTTTGGACAAGTTTGCTTATAACAACAGTTATCAGTCTAGCATCGAGATGGCTCCATTTGAGGCTTTATATGGTCGGCGATGTCATTCCCCCATCAGGTGGTTTAAGTCGGGCGAGGATAGGTTATATAGCACTAACTTAGTGAAGGATGCCTTGGAGAAGGTAAAGTTGATTGATAGACAGAAAAGTTACGCGGATGAGAAAGCGCATGATTTATCATTTATGGTGGGCGAGAAAGTTCTCTTGAAAGTCTTACTGATAAAGGGTATCATGAGATTCGGAAAGAAGGGCAAGCTAAGTCCGAGATTTATTGGCCCATTTGAGGTATTGAGGCGAGTTGGGGAGGTTGCTTATGAGCTTGCTTTGCCTTTTAGTATATCGAGAGTCCATCTGGTATTCCATGTGTCTATGCTCCGGAAGTACCATGCCGACAGATCGCATGTGTTAGATTACAGCACGGTTCAGCTAGATGAGAGTTTGGGTTATGAGGAGGAGCCAGTTGCCATTGTTGATAGGCATGTTCTCCAGTTAGGGTCTAAGGAGATTTCTGCGGTAAAGGTCCAGTGGAGGGGTTAACGAGTCGAGAAGGTGATTTGGGAGACCGAGGAGGACATACGGAGCAGATATTCACACTTATTCAGCATTCCAGGTATGATTCTATACTCGTTCGAGGATAAACGTTTATTTAAGAGGTGGAGAATGTAATAATCCGACCGGTCATTTTACTTTTTAGATCTTCGTTCCCTTAATTAAGACTTCCCATATGTGTTTTTACTGTTTTATGACTTGCGGGGATGGTTGGTTTGGTTTTGGAAGGGTTCGGGTTGAAATAGGAACACTTAGTTCCTTAATAGTGGCCTAAGATGGCTAAGTTTGACTTGAGTCAACATTTTGAGTAAACGACCTCAGAACCAAAATTTGATGGTTCCAATAAGTTTGTATGATAATTCTGGACTTGGGCATGTGTTCGGATCGACTTTAGGGTGATCCGGGAGCGTTTCAGCGCTTAATGTTAAAAGTTGGCACCTTAAAGGTTTTAGAGTTTCTTAAATTTGGTTTGGAATAGACTTTGGTGTTATCGAGGTCCGTTTGGGATTTTGAGCCTGAAAATAGGTTTGTATGGTGATTTATGACTTGTACGCAAAATTTGGCCTCATTCTGAGTTGTCTAAGTATGATTTGATGCGTTCAGAGCTAGTTGAAGAAGTTTGAAGTTCATAAGTTGATTAATTTGGTTTAGGGGTATAATTCCTAGTTTCGATGTTGTTTTATGTGTTCCGAGGGTTCGGACAGGGTCGCATTATATTTATGGACTTGTTGGTGCACTTGGACGGGATTCACCCTGGTGGCTCGTGTGAGTTTCGGACCACCCCGAAGTAAAGACTGAAATTGCTGATATGTTGGTTCTAGTTTCCTTCTTCGCGAACACGGAGGTGGTATCACGTTCGCGGAGAAGGAATTAGGGGATGGGAAATTTTTTCTCTTCGTGTTCACGAACAAATGGTTGCATTCACGAAGGTTGAAGACCTTTGGCCATCGCGTTCGCATTCATTGGCCCGCGTTCGCATAAGGGAAATCAAGTCTGGGTGTTAACTGGTTCATTGCCCCTCGCGTTCGTGAAGATGTGGCTGCATTCCCGTAGCTTGGTTCAAACAAGCCTTCGCGTTCGCAAAGTTCATTTTTCTGGGCCTTGGCATTTCTCACGATCGCGGAGAAGGGATCACTAGGCAAAAACAAGATTTAAATCGGGACTTACACTCATTTTCTCTCATTTCACTTTGGGTTAGCCGATTTTGGAGCTCTTGGAGAAGGATTTTCCACCTAGAATTTTAAGGTAAGTGATTTATACTTAATGTGAGTTTAATACACGGATTATGGGTAAATTTTAAGATGCAAAATTGTGGAAATGATAGGATTTGGTTGAAAAATTTAGGTTTTGGTAAAAATGAGATTATACCACGAAAATGATTATGGAATGGAGTAGAAATTATATATTTGTGGTCGTGAGGTTATGGGTAATATTATTTATAAAAATTTTCGAAATCCGGGCACGTGGGAACGGGGTGAATTTTAGGAACCTTCCAAACTAGGTTGGGTAATTACTCTAATAGTTAATTTATAAACTTTTGAGCATAAGTTGATTAATTTGTACAACCTTTGGCTAGTTTTGGATTGTTCGGCACCGATTTGAGACTATTAGTATGATTTGTGGACCGGAAAGAGGACTTGAAAATGAGGTAAGTCTCTTACCTAACCTTATAAGAGGGAATTATCCCCGTAGATATTTTAAATAGTTATTTGCTAATAATTATGGGTGCTACGAATGCATGATATGATGAGAGTTCGTACGTAGCTAAAATCATACTTATGTCCGAGTAGACTTAGGACTTTACCATGCATTACTTATATTATTTGCGCCCAACTTGTTAGTTTAATGACTTGAATTTATAATTGAAATTGGATAAAAGTTTTATGAGACCGAGCTCCATTACCTTGAGTTTTGGCGGAATACTTGATTGTTAGTGGAAGCTATGCATTCTTTGAGTATTATTCCTATATAGTAGTCATTGATAAGAGTTTGTAGAGTTTCTCTATTCCTGAGTATCGGGTCGAACGCCTCGCCAGTATATTAGATGCATTTATGGTTCGCGTCAGTCGGCCATCAGTAGTGTACAAACTATTCTGGATCGGGTCGTACGACCTCAGCATAAATCGTGAGTGACGTTACTAGGACTCCGATTATATTTGGTATATCTTGATTCGAGACTCGATAATTATTTGGTGATTTTTACGTAATAAATTAGCATGTGATACTTGGGGGTTTAAAATTGATATTATGTTAACGAATTATTACTTATCGTTTCTTATTCCATTATTACTATTGTATTTCATGCTTATTTATAAATCATGTACTTTATTTATTGACCTCTAGTAAGTGTCGATGTTGACCCCTTGTTACTACTTCTTCGAGGTTAGACTAGATACTTATTGGGTACATGTTGTTTACATACTCACGCTACACTTCTGCAAAAATTGTGCATCCACTGAGGCAGGTGCATCTGGTGTCTGTCCAGGCGCACACTCGCATTACCCCAGAGGCCTAGTGGTGAGCTGCTTTCCATGCTCCGTTCTGTAGCACCCGAAGCCTCCTGTTGTTGTATTTATATTTCTATCTATTTTTCTTCAGACAGTAATTGTAGGGGTTTTTGTATATTCTACTAGATTACGCGTGCACTTGTGACATCGGATTTTGGGAGTTACTAGTAGATATTTATGATCTTGTCTATTAATATCACCATTTCACTCGTATGTTTTATTTTATGTTTCACATCAAAATAGTTAATTATTATTGGTTTCTTGTTAAATAAAATTCATGGCTCTAAAAATAAATAAAATGAACAATTAAATAGATAGTTCACCGTTGGCTTGCTTAACGGTGATGTTGGACGCCATCACAACCTATAGTGGGGATTGGGTCGTGGCATAATTGTTGTATATCCTAGTTAGCCCTCTTGAGCCTGTAATCCTATTTATTTGGCAATGACATTACAAGCTTGACTCCTTTATTGGAACTGACCATCTGTTTGAACCTTTTACCTCTCTCGATCACTTGAAATTGTTATGAGCTTGTTAAATGCTAAGTAGGGTTATGATTGGATTTTTGTGTGGAACTAAAAATAATGAAAAAATGTGCAATGTTCAAAAAATTATGAAAGTAAATTTTCTTGAGAAAAAAAGGAGAGAATATGTGTATGTATTAGAAAGAAAAAATTGATTTCTTGCTAGTGATAGTTCTCATCTTGTTTGTGCTTAAAGAATTTGGAGCTTGATGCTATTATGTTGTGAAGGTTAGAGTTTGGTTCCACATAAGTGTGGAGTTTGAATTGATAAAGTATATGTATTAAAGTACTTAGGGAGGTGTAGTCACTATATCCAAATGTATCCTACCCGCCCCACAACCTACATTACAACCAAATAAAGTTCTACTTGATCTTTGACTGAGTGAGCTCGAATTAGTAGAGTATTACATTACAGGCAAGCCTATGGTACGTCTTCTGTGGCACATGAATCTTAATTCTGAAAGTGAGTGAATTCTTTCTATCTTGAGTTCCTATTTGTTCTTGAACTTTGTTGTGTGTGAAACTAATCTCTGTTGTTTGTGTGAGGGCACATGAATTGTGAAGGAAAGGTAATGTCTTTGGCCTCTGTGTTAGAGTAAGTGAGCAGATTTTTTTTAAAAATACGTGGTGCTTGCGAGTTGAGTCTTGAGGCTAGGATGTTACGATATGGTGCTTAGTGTGCTTTAATTATTCTTGGCAGGATGAGTTAGGAGAGTTGCTTGAAAATGTCGTCTCTATTTGAAGTGTAGTTTGAATGCTCAGGGACGAGTAATGGTTTAAGTGTGGGGTATTGATAGCAGGCTAGGAACTCATATTTTGGCTTTATTTTACACTATAATTACTACACTTTAAATGTATTTGAGCCTAATTATTAGTACTTAGAACTTATTATGTGTGTTATGCTGTATAGAATATGATTTCGAGTGAATAAGCAAGTTTGAAGCTAAAATAGATGATTTGGAGCTTTGAAATCTGAGTAGAAGCCCAAGAAATTAAGTCGGGATCACGTTCTGGGTCGAGGACCAAGTCTAGATGTCAAAAAAAAAATTACTCTAAGAAAAATGCACTGCCGCCCCACGTCGTGCGTCGCAGGGCACGAGTTGCTAGTGCAAAATTTCTGTAGAGTAAAAAAAATAGGCCTCGGAACTTGCCCACTAATGCGGCACATGGTGCGCTGCCCGGGGCATCGCGGTAGTGTAATTTTTCGTCCAACTTTTTTCACTTCGGCTCAGTGAGGTAGTTTCATCTAGGCATATTCCTACATGGTATAAATACACCAAAATGCGATGTTTTGAAAACGTTTGACCTACGGAAGATCGGAAGTGCTTTGGAGACTCTAAGGCACAAAGATTCATCATTCTTTCCTCAACTCAGCACCCGAGTTTGGATTGAATTCATGTTTTCTTATTCTTCAACTCTATCTGTGATGACTTCCTCCATGATGGAGTAATTTACTTTAGAGTTTGATGGATATGATATTTTTGATTGATATTTATAGATTTTAACTCTAGTATTTTGCATGAATTCATTTATGGAGCTTTGAATTGATTGCAATTTTGTTCACCGAATTATGTAATCGAAAGAGGAATATTTTGGGTGATTATCTTTGCACTATTTCATTTGGTTTAATTCATTGGTTCTTTTAAGTAATCAAAAGAGCTTGCTGAATTGTTGATTAAATCAAGTTAGGAGAATATTCGAGAGACATTTTCCTAAAGACTAGTCCATTAACGTGTTCTTGCATATCCTCACAGTGCTTTATATTAGTTTACCTCATAGAGTTCATATTTAATCGAGAGAGGAGTCTTGGCTATACGATTGAACTAATCATCGAGTGAATTCATAGAATCATTAGAACATTAGAGGGAATTGAACTAGAGTTAGATCCCGAATAACGATTTTGCTCCTATCTAGTCACGACCCTTATTTTGATTATTTCAGTGTTGCTCAAATTTTGTCTTTTCGTGATCAATTGTTAATTGTTGTAATTTTAATAATTACTTTAGTTTATAATCATTCCAACCAAAGTGTTAATCATCCTGAATAGTAATAACTCATAAGTTATTTGAACATTATTTAAATTCAATACTTGTGTTGCTCAAATTTTGTCTTTTCGTGATCAATTGTTAATTGTTGTAGTTTTAATAATTACTTTAGTTCATAATCATTCCAACCAAAGTGTTAATCATCCTGAATAGTAATAACTCATAAGTTATTTGAACATTATTTAAATTCAATACTTGTGTTGCTCAAATTTTGTCTTTTCGTGATCAATTGTTAATTGTTGTAGTTTTAATAATTACTTTAGTTCATAATCATTCCAACCAAAGTGTTAATCATCCTGAATAGTAATAACTCATAAGTTATTTGAACATTATTTAAATTCAATACTTGTGAAGACTATAATTATACTATATTAACTTTTTTTATTTAGTATAAATTTTCTTGTATGTTTTGCGCTCATCAATAATTTTGAATAGTCAATATTTTTCATGAATATGTTTTGAACACGTACCGAATGTCAAAATAAAATACCGGAATAGGAGAACCGGAGTATTAGATTGAAAAATTAAAGATGTCTATCGGCAATTTTACCTTTTTAAATGTGAAATTTTTTGTTTAAAAATTAATGTACGAATTTACATAAAAAACTAATATACGTGTCAGATAAAGGGAGTAGGTTCACCGGCTCTCAACGGAGTTAAAATAAACCCGAGTTTATTAAAGCGGGTCAATGACCTACTACTTGTATTCCCTTTTGCTTCACTGAACCGCTCCTCTCTCGATCTCACGCTTTCTTCTTTCTAGGGTTTTTGCTAGGTTTTAAAAAAATTCCCAAATTTGAAATTCTTCAGTCTGACTTGAGCTGAAGCTTTTTCTGGCTACAGAACCATAGACTTTATTACGGGTAAGCCCTCAATATTTGTACAATTTGATTTATAAATCTGGTTAGATTGATTTAATTTTTTGTGTACTTTGTTTAAACCTTCTTCATACTGTTAAAGATTCAAGATTGAAGATGGGGTTCTACTGAAAAAAGTGAAAAATTTACATTTCTTGAAACTTTTGGGGGAATTGTATTTTTGAGAAATTGAGGGACTTTAGGTTTTGTATACTGTTAAAAAATTGAAGATTGAAGGTGGGTTTCTGCTGAAAAATGTGGAAATTGTGATATTTTAGGGAATTTTGAGTTCTGAGTTATGTGAAAGAGACTAGGGTATTGTATACTGTTTGAATCTTCTTTTTACTGTTAAAGATTGAAGTGAGTTCTACTGAAACATACATCTTCGGGAAGTGTTGGGGCAGTGGTGATATTTTTGGGAAATTTGAGTTCTGACTTATGCGAGAGAGACTAGGTTTTGTATACTGTTCGAATCCTTATTATACTGTTAAAGATTGAAGACTGAAGGTGTTTTTCTACTGAAGAGTACATTTCTGGAATGTTTTTGGGAAGTGGTGAGATTTTTAGGAATTTTGAGTTCTGAGTTATGTCAGAGAGTCTTGGATTTTGTATACTGTCTGAAGCTTCTTTCTACTGTTAAAAGATTGAGGATTGAAGGTCGGCTTCTGCTGAAAAATACATTTCTAGAAGATTTTGGGAAATTGGTGGTAATTTTGGAAAGTTGAGTTTGAGTTAAGTGATATGAGGTTTTGAATATGAACGATGGAGACGGGGAGAATGTGGAAGACAGTGGCAAAAAGAAGAAATCAGGGGTCAATGCATTTTCCCAGGCTATTGCTAGAATTGCCATTGCACAGATATGTGAGAGTGTAGGGTTTCAGGGTTTTCAGCATTCTGCATTGGATGCGCTCTCAGATGTGGCGGTCCGGTATGTTCGAGAAGTAGGGAAGGCAGCTGATTTGTATGCGAATTTAGCTGGCAGGAGTCAGGGAAATGTGTTTGATGTGATTCAAGGATTGGAAGATTTGGGTTCCGTCCAGGGTTTTTCTGGTGCTTCAGATGTCAATCGCTGCCTTTTTAGTTCTGGGACGATCAGAGAACTAATTAGACATGTTAATGAGGCTGAGGAAAACCCCTTTGCGTATTCTATTACCGGTTTTCCAGTTGTCAAGGATGTGAAACGAAACCCTAGCTTTGTACAAGCTGGAGAAAGCCCTCCAGAGCACGTGCCTTCTTGGTTACCAGTGTTCCCAGACTCAGAAAGCTACTCAAATTTGAATTCAGCAGAGAAGAAAGACAGTGATTGTAGAAACAGTAAGGTTGAGCAAGTTGAAGAGCTGAGAAATGTGGTCAAGCCTTTGGTGCCAGGGAGTGGCTTTGGAGCTTCTGTAGCTATTAGTCAGGAAAATCCTTCCAAGGCTAAAAGAGTAATTCAATGTAATCCGTTTCTTGCCCCACCTCTGCACTTCGGGGAGAAGGAAGTGTCTCAAGTTTCTGTTCCTGTTAGACTTTCCGATGAGGCCTCGGTTCAGCCTCAAAATCATGCAGCAATGGAGAACCAAGCTTGTATGTTAGAGACATTTGCACCAGCCAATGAAGTAGTCAAGACTACTCCAGTGGACATTGAAGACGGCAGGAATAACATTCTATTAAACACCAAATCCCCTGTACAATTTAGATTGAGAAGGAGCGGAAAACCATTAGGTAAGGCAGTTGGTCTTCTGGATAAGGACCATGAGGACTTTGCATCTCCTCTTTGTGGTGAAAATGGAAAAGATGATAAGAAGAGGAGGGCGGAGCAGATTCTTAAAGAATCTGAATCTGATATGCAGGATTTGCCTCACTTGTAAATTAGGAATCATTACTTAGAACTTGTATACTAGTTTAGCAAACTGGTGGCAGTTGCTGGTTCCTAGGTTATCAAAGTTAGGGGCCTAGAATTGTCTGTGCTTGGATCATACAGACTGCTAGAGTGGTAATTTTCACACTTTTTTGAGGTATGTAGTGTCAGTAATATTTTGCACTTTTGTAGTACTATTGAAGTATCCATTTTTCTTTTCTGGTGTGGTCTTCTTGCCGCTCAGCAGTATATTGTGTGTTAAATGGCCATTAAATCATCCCCCTGCTTCACTTCTGGTGCACTATAGTTTTTTGTTCCCTTCTGTGTCCTCTTTAAAAAGAATTTCCACCTACAGTTTGCAATATAAATCTAGATCTCCAAACTAAAAGAAAAAGATGACATACTCAGGTGAGAGAGGAAAAAGAGAATATAATAGAAAGGCTTGCGCATTTTAAATTTCTGCAGCATTTTAGGCGTATTCTTCCTTTTTTGGGGAATTGCAGGTTGTTGCATATAGTAAGAGAAATTGTGTAATTGACGTTGATGATCCCTGATTGTGTACAGCTATCTAGAAGACCAAATAAGTTTGAACGTTGTGAACTATGTTGCCAGTGGGTAATTAAAAAGTCTTGGAATATAATTTCATCTCAATTCCTCTGGCTAGTCTGATTTGTAGGTTTTATTGCATAGTTTGATGCTGGTGTTTCACTTGATGTACATGTTATGTGCAGATCAAAGCACTACTTCTTTCTTCCCTCCTTTCTGTCAATGAGCAGTAACAGTGACTACAGTGCACCTATAAACAAATGTGACGACATTATGTAAGCAACAATTAAACATGACAAACATTTCGGACATAGTATTTGTTATTATTGTTTAACATTGCACACTTATTGTATAAGTTTAAACTACTACAGTATGTATGCAATGTTAAACAATAATATGTTAAACACCGATAGATGTCATGGAATCTTTGTAAGAAGAACAAGGATATAATTGCTCTCCTTAGTAGAATTGAATTTCAGCGCGTTGTTTATATATAATACTTGTTACCATTCTCAAAAAAGCATATTATATTAGTTAAACAGGTGCTTACTCTCTTTCAGTCAATAGGTGCCAAGCACTTGTCTTTTGAGTAAGTTCTTTTAAATTATTTGGCAATTTGTGAAGTTTTTGGTTTAAATTAAGGATTTGAGACCTCTAATATAACTCTGTANGACTCTGTAAGTGAGATATGAAGTTGATATTTTGTCTTTATATGATGAGAAGCATTATGCATGTGTCATACTGCTTATGTGGCACCTGTACCTTTTCTCACGTTACCCATTTTCCTTTACACTTTGGTGGATTGTCATAAACCATCTGTCTTCACTCGTACGTGCAATAATGTCTGTGAAGTTCTGTTGGCCACTCACAGTTATTTCTATGTAAAGAGAGGATGAGAGAGAGGATGTATTGCAACTGTATTGAAGTCTCGATTGCTCATTCATGTTATAAGATCAGGTATGCATCTAATGTCACTGAGCCATCTTGGTTTGAAAGTCCACTATACCTTATGGCCTACTTTATGTTATTTTGTCTTTGACCCAACAAATGGTGTTTTTGGGTTTACTATTGCCAGTAATGCCTATAGTTTTATTTTTTTCTGCTGTCTCAAAATTTTGTTCCACATTCTGTCCCCTTGAATGGCATCTTTTGCGCACAAAGTTAGGGACTGTAGGTCGCAAATGACCTGGGAATGAGGTTTTCCTCTCTGTTTAACGTCGTATGTTAACAGTTGAACTGCAGAGTAGGAAAATCAAGCACCTTTAGGACTTGGAAAAGAAAAGGTTCTCCTCCACATAAAAGACCTAATTAACCTTTTCTGGTTCTGGCTATTTATTCAAGGACCACTGTTTTTTAGAGATGTTGATGGGACTAGCACACTCATTATTGAGACCTCACTCATAGTCGGATTCAGCTATCTATGGTGGTGCTAATCGAACTTATTTGTTTCTTAAACGTAAGACCTGTCTGTGTTTGCTGGCCTCTCTCCACTGACTTGCTGGATTTTCCCGCTGATTGTTCCCTAGTTTAAAATCTTGAGCTTATAAATTGTGAAGACCTTCTACTTAGAGGTGTGTATATCTATTTTGGAACTCTCAAATGTGGGGACTTCCACCAAAGCATGAATGATTTGTATCTCATGTTTTGCCTCCTATAGCATGTGCCTGCTTGGTTACCCATGTCCTCAGAGAGCTACTCAAATTTGAATTCAGCAGAGAAGAAAGACAGTGATAGTAGAAACAGTAAGATACCTAATTGGCCTTTTCTGGTTCTGGTTATATATTCAAGGGCCAAGTGTTTCTCAGAGATTTTGATGGGAATACTACACTCCTTATAGAGACCTCACTGATAGTCGGATTCAGCTATCTTTTCTGGTGCTGATCAGACTAGTTTTCTTAAATGTAAAACCTATCTGTGTTGGCTGGCCTCTCTCCAATTGCCAGCTTCTCCTGCTGATTGGTTTCCTAGTTCAAAATTTTACAGCAACAACAATAACATACCTAGTATAATCCCACAAGTGGGGTATGGGGAAGGTAGTGTGTACACTGTACACAACCTTACCCTACCTTGTGCAAGCAGAGTTCCTAGTTCAAAGTTTTGTGCTTATAAAATGTGAAATCCTTCTGTTTTGAGTTTCAATTGATCTGTTTTGAAACTCTCAAATGATGGGGGCCTGCCCAAATCATGAAATGTTATCTCAAACTGTCCCAAGAGTTGCTAGTATTTTACTTAGGGTTATATGCTTCAAATCATGTAGATTTTAGATGATACACGGACAAGAATTTGAATTAATCCATAATAACATCTTTTGCATTTATATTTTCAAGAAAAAAATGATTACTTTCATGGGAGATTAAAGCCGTCATGCATCAAGATATGTTAGTGCTAAAAGGTAACTTAAACAGGAGGGCTTAACTTCAATAGGAGGCCCAGCGAGTTTGGGCCAACTCTATGACTTAAGCGTGTGATTCTGTTTGAGCGTGTGAGTGGGAATAACTGTGTCCAAGTATTCCTAGAATTTTATTTTGGGTTATAGAGATCGTGAGGAAGAAGAGGGCTGTGTATGGTCAACCTAGGATCAGGTGGGGTGCCTTGACTTTTGACAAAGCGCAGGAGTTGAGGCAGAAGGTGATGGCTATGGGAGCCTGGAGGAGCAGTGGGGACGCAAGCTGTATGTGGACCATGACAGCGGAGTGTATTAGATTAGCTGCGAGAGGTGTTAAGGGGTCTCGAAGGGTTTCTCTGGCGGCCACAAAAGTGACTGGTGGTGGAGTGAGGAGGTACAAGAGAACGTGGAAGCTAAGAAAGCGGTGTACTTGAAGCTTTTAGAGAGCATGGACGAGGAGGCAAAGAGGATGGACAGGGAGGGGGTATATGAGGGGTAAGAAGGAGGCGAAGTTAGCGGTTACGACGGCTAAGATTGCGGCGTTTGGGCGTTTGTAGGAAGAGCTTGGGGCCAAAGGTGGGAACAAGAAGTTATGCAGGCTAGCCAAAGTGAGAGAGAGGAAGGCCCGTGATCTGGATCAAGTTAAGTGCATCAAAGATGAGGAAGGTAGAGTTTTGATGGAAGAAGCTCATATTAGACGAAGATGGCAAACATACTTCTATAACTCCTGAATGAAGAGGGTGATGGGAATATTGTGCTGGGCGATTTGGAGTAATCCGAGGATCGCCGGGATTTCGGGTATTGTAGGCACATAAGAGTAAAGGAGGTAGAGGGGGCTATGCGCAAGATGCACAGGGGTAGAGCAACCGGGCCAAACGAAATCCCTGTGGAATTTTTGAAGAATGCGGGTAAGGCAGGTTTGGAGTGGCTCACTAGGCTGTTTAATGTCATTTTTAGGACGAAAAAGATGCCCGAAGAATGGAGGTGGAGTACGATGATTCCGTTATACAAGAACAATGGCGATATACAAAATTACAATAATTATAGGGGGATTAGCTACTTAGCCATACGATGAAAGTTTGGGAGAGGGTGATGAGCAGTGTGTCCATTTCTGAGAATCTGTTTGGTTTCATGCTGGGGCGTTCGACTATGAAAGCTATTCATCTGGTGAGGAGATTGGTGGAGCGGTATAGGGAGATGAAGGACTTGCATATGGTGTTCATTGACCTAGAAAAAGCTTATGACAAGGTCCTGATAGAGGTGCTTTGGAGATGCTTGGAAGCTAAAGGGGTCCCAGTAGCCTATATTAGAGTATTTAAGGACATGTATGATAGAGCTAAGACCCGGGTTAGGACGGTGGGAGGAGACTCAGAACACTTTTTGGTTGTGATGGGGTTGCACCAGGGATCAAATCTTAGCCCATTTCTATTTTCCTTGGCGACGGACGCATTGACGCGACACATTCAAGGAGATGGGCCATGGTGTATGTTATTTGCTGATGACATGGTTCTGATTGACGAGATACGGGGTGGTGTTAATGAGAGGCTGGAGGCAAACCCTAGAGTCTAATGGATTCAAGTTAAGCAGGACCAAGACGTAATACTTGGAGTGCAAGTTCAACGATACTCAGGAAGCGGACATGGAGGTGAAGCTTGATACACAAGTTATCTCCAAGAGAGGTTCTATAATACAAAGGTAACATGGAGATTGATGAGGATGTCACGCACCGTATCGGAGCTGGATGGATGAAGTGGAGGCTCGCTTCCGGTGTCTTGTGTGATAAAAATGTACTGCCGAGACTTAAAGGTAAGTTCTACAAGGTTGTAGTTAGACCGACTATGTTGTATGGCGCAGAGTGTTGGCCGGTTAAGAATACTCATGTCCAGAAGGTAAAAGTAGCTGAGATGAGGATGTTAAGGTGGATGTCTGGCCATACCAGGTTGGATAAGATTAGGAATGAAGTTATTCGGGATAAGGTGGGAGTGACTTCTGTGGAGGAAAAGATGCGGGAGGCGAGGTTGAGATAGTTCGGGCATGTTAAGAGGAGAAGTATAGAAGCACTAGTCAGAAGGTGCGAGAGGTTAGCCTCAGTGGGTATCAGGAGGGGTAGAGGTAGGCCTAAGAAGTCTTGGGACGGGGTTATTAGGCGGGACATGGCGCAGCTGGAGTTGACTGAGGACATGGCCCTAGATAGGAAGGTGTGGAGGCCGAGGATTAGGGTTGAAGGCTAGTAAGTAGTCGAGCGCATCTCTTTGTCTTAATCGAGCGCATCTCTTTGTTTTTCTCAGTTCGCTAGCATTAGTGTTAGTATGATGTCCTTTTATTCATAAATTGCTATTATTACCTAGAGTTCAACTGCTTTCTTGGCTTCAGTATTTTTATCTTATTGTTATTCCTTCTTGTTGCCATTACTTTTGTCATCCGTTCTCCAGCCGAGGGTATATCAGAAACAACCTCTCTGTCCTTCTATGAGTAGGGGTAAGGTTGCGTACATCTCACCCTCCCCAGACCCCACTTGTGGGAAAATGCTAGACCTGTTGTTGTTGTTGTTGTATGTTTCAAATCCTTCAGCTTTTAAATGAAACATAGTCAAGCATTTGAAATAAATCCAAAATAACGGCTCTTGGGTTTATATTTTGAAATCCAACTAAAAGTATATCCCAACGGGTACAAAAATTGGGATTGCGTATTTGAAATTACTATAGAGCCAACTTCCTCCATCTCAGCATGCCCTTAATTTTTTTTTTGATAGCTGTAGTGTACTTCGACTAGTTCAACGGGGTACCTGCTACTCAACAGTGCCTTTATATTATTGAACTGTTGTAGAGATGTTGGGATCCTTCCTCAAGCTAATTTACGTATTATGTTTCTGCATCCTTACTCAAGCTAATTGAAGTATTATGTTTTTGCATATGCAAAATTTGAGCCAGTGTGAAGTAGCACTACTTATCCAAATCATGGCAGATGTTCTATTGTTTTCTCTAAAGTTTTACCTAATTGAATTAATCGATTAATATCTTGATCGATTACTTCTGAAAAGTTAAAAGGGATAATCAGATGTGAATATAGCCTGTTTGGTCAAGTTTCAAAAATCAGCTTATTTTGAAAAATATTTTTTCGCTAAAGTACTTTTAGTGAGAAACTGTTTGTGTTTGGTTAATTAATTTGAAAAGCACTTTTGAGCAACAATTAGTTTTTGGCCAAGCTTTTAAAAAGTGCTAAGTATATTCTTCTCAAAAGTGCTTTTCAAAAAGTGTTTTTGGGGAGAAGCTACTTTTTTCTGCTTCTGCTTCTACTCAAAAATATTTTTTTTTCTTTTAAAAGCTTGGCCAAACACTTCAACTTTGAAAAAAGCACCTTTTTTGTTAAAAAAAAAGAAGTGATTTTGGCTTTGGAGAAGCTTGGCCGAACATGCTAATAGTATCCTTTACATTCCATACAATTCATGCCTCAAATATTTCCTTGTACATAACCAGATAAGGATGTACACGATCTTATGAAGAGTAAGAAAAAAAGCAGGGAAGCTTGAGAATTTACTCAGTATATAGTTATCTACAGCGCTGTCTTGGTGTTTTATACTGTTCGGTAGTCACATCACTAATGATTTCTCTAATCAGGTCTTTAAATATTAAGCGCTCAACATCCAATACCACCACTGGGGTCTCATTGTGATGATTTGTCCCATCTTCTGATTGATGCATCATATCTTTATTTAGAATGCTGATCAATTCATCATCTTCAGAGTCCATGCTAACATCTCTTTTAGAATTGAAGTGGTCTATCTCTGACTTCAGTTCTTTCAGAAGCTGCATTGCATTCCAACACTTTCTCTGCATTAAATTGTTATCTGAACCTAGTTTGCGGACAAGAATCTCATTGACGGTGTCAAATATGATTTTCCTACTTGTCTTATGATCAAATTTTATCTGAGCAATCTCTTCACCGTGTTCTTCAGTTGCTAGCAAACTGCTTTCCTCAGTCTGCTCTACGATGTCAAACAACTTTGGGTTGATCAAATGGCTGGGTGAGTGAAGCTGAATGGTTGTGGACATGGAGGCCACATCTTTTAGAAGGCCAGATGACAGTAGTATCTTAGTAATGTATCTGTGGTCTGGATCGTGGTTCTGGCATAAGGATGCAAGTTGATCCATGTTTGCTTCGTGGATGGTGGAGTTTGGTTTTTTGAGTTCATGAACCAATTCATCCTTGCTTTCTAATATCTTATGGTTGGACTCGATGTCAAGGTCAAGTCTGGTCCTGTAAGGTGAATGATCTAGGTCATCTCGACACCAAACATCCGGACCTGCAAAACCATCATCTGTTAAGGTGGAAATGGACAGAGAAGATTATTAGTAGTCAAGTCATGCTTCAACACCAAATTCGATTCTAGCAAAACTCTTTCTGCAGGTAACGTTGTTCTTCCATCTGTTTATTTTCTTAATAATAAAATAAATTTCCTGCCTTTTTTTTTCTTTTAAATTTTCTGATAATATGAATAAGGGAATCTAAACATGTTCAAGTGTAATCATAGGGACTTGTTCTCGTCCAAGTTATGTGCCTCAGTCACATACGTGGCCTCCAATTTGTGGCTAAGATTATTAATATTCTATGTGGTACTCATTATCTCTTGGCATGTGAACATATGCATAACTCCTTTAGGTGCTATTTTCTAATTTAAGTTTAATTAGCCCTAATAAAATGATGACGGTCACTAAGAATTACATAATGATGTTAAACTAAAGGTGGAGCCGAGACATGCAGTTTAGAGAAAGAAATAGAACGAAACAAGCCTTACTTTCCAGAGTGCAGTATCCAAGTTGTCATCTGTGAACTAAGCCATTTATAATTTCCTTTTCCTTTTGTTTCAAGTGATATATTGAACTCTGCTATTGTGCTTTATGTTCCTCCATATAGTGCTTTTTCCTGGACACTATGATTATCTCTAGTTTGCATCTAAAACAGATGATTTAGAGAAATAGAATGATACCTCTAAAAGCAGTCACAACGTTCTTCTTGACTGGAGATGGTGAATCTTCGACATAGAATATAGCATTAAGCACTGAGACAGGACTTAGTTGTTCAACTGTCACTATTGCAAGTTCATTCGTTGGTGTCTTCACTAAGCCTCAATGTGTCACCCTGGACCGTGTCAAAGTCAATGTCAGCAAGTGTTCATACATAGAAAAACAGATGTAAAAATTGGAAGTCACTTACTCTTTCTTTATTGTCCTCTTGCCTCTTAGCATCAATCTGGAAGGAACAATTTGTGCTTGCTTCTGTTTCTGCATGTGACTCCAAACTGTTGTTGATTTCCGTTAGAACAGAAACTGCACCAGCATGCTCACTTAAATTTCTTTTGTAACTGCTGATTTCAGTTAGATCATCAGTTTGTTGCATATTGCTAGGTTTTGCTTTCTGATTCCTTTTTGAAGACCCTAGTTCTTTAATTTGCTTAATTGATTGCCTTTTAACCTTGCTGGTTTCTGATGATTGAATGGTCTGACAAGCTCGTTTGTCCATGCACTGTTGCTTCTGCTGTAGTCTTGGACTTAAAGTTCCATAATTCTTTCCTAGTACAGGACTGGAAGTTCCTTCCCTTTGTTGACAAGAGGTTGTTTGCACTGCCTTTAATGTTCTTCCTTTAGTCTTCTTATCTGGGGAAGGAAGATAACGGCCAGAGCACGTGGCATTGTACGTTCTAGGTGTCATACATTTGGATGTTTGCTTGTCAACTGTGTCATCTTTGTTATATACAAGCTCGAGTGTAAATTTCTTGAAATTTGGAGACATTTGCAGTTGGGGCAGCGGAACTTGCGAGTCTGATTTTATCATTTTGTTCGGCTGGTTTTGGTGTCAAATTTGACGATTCTGATCTTTTTGGGGGGTAAGTCACCTTTTTAGTCAGTGATGGTGGGCTACGTTGCTTCCTCTGCTGCACTGGTTGCAACTCAGCATCAGATGCCTGCGGAGCTCTTTGGCCTTCTAACCTTTCTCTTGTCTTCTGCATTGCTTGAAGTGTCTGTTTCAGAGCGCTTAGATCAGTCCCAGCCCTTCTGAACTCTAGTTCTATTGTCCTTTTCTCAATTTCGCAATAAACAGAGTAAGAAAGGTGTGGACTCTGCGGTGAAGCTTCCATATCCTTGTATCTGACAGATGTTTTTTGGGAGGCTCGACTGGCCGTTGCCTCCAGTGAGCAGATTCTTGTGGAAGCCCTGAAGATGAGGCAGATCTCATGATTGAGTTGGTGGATTTCATCTGCGGATAGGCAAAATCCCATTCCAAAATCTGTGGTGACATGGTAACTTGATTTGTCTTGCTCTTTCGAGCTGATCTTGTTAGACAAGAGGGGTTGCTCTGATGGTAAGTAACCTCCACTTCCAACCAAGAGGTTGTGAGTTCGAGTCACCCCAAGAGCAAGGTGGGGAGTTCTTGGAGGGAAGGATGCCGAGGGTCATTTGGAAACAGCCTCTCTACCCCAGGGTAGGGGTAAGGTCTGCGTACACACTACCCTCCCCAGACCCCACTAGTGGGATTATACTGGGTTGTTGTTGTTGTTGTTTCGAGCTGGTCTTGTTGATATAAAAATAGAATCCTTAGCCGAGGAAGTGTTAGGTGTCACAATCTCAGTATCAGTTGAGGGAACAGGATTTGGAAAAGGTTCCAACCCCATTAGCTTTGCTACAATGCTGGAAGATCGATTACGACATTGCAGTTCTTGATCCCCTAAAAGATAATTTGATCTGGATTCAGAGGCTGATCTCCTCAAGGACTGTTGTCTGCTGTCCAGTGACAATCTAGGAAGATCTTTTAGCTTCATCATAGACTGAATCGTTTCTGTTGACTCTCTTCCATCACATGAGAAACGAGGACGGTCCTTTGGTGCACGCTGTAGGAAACCAACTTTATCTTCCTCTGCGTTCCAATGTGCTTCACAAAGCTTTGCAGGACCGCGTGCTGTTCCACTGGATGCCTTCCCATAATTCGAGTGCTGAATAGGCCTCGGAGAATCTATGTGCTTCATCACGTGGACTCTACCTTCTACTTTAGCAACAGTTTTTACAGATAAACTGCGGGTGTCCCTGTACATTGAGCCCTTAACTACATCTCGGAGATCAGGAGAGTGTCGACTTGATTGCTTGGCTGGTAGGATTTGTGAAGGAGATTCTGATAAGTTACTTAGAGAACGACAAAGTGGCGCTTGTTGTACTCTTTTGTTGTCCTGCAGTGTTGAAGAAGTAGATGGACTTAAAAAAGAGCAGGAGGAGGCTTTCAATGTGTCGTTTGAGGGCAACTCTCTTGCTGTGATAGCTTCCTGCAGTTTCCGATCACACCATTAAGTCTTTATAGGTTGATATAGAGATGCTTGGATGAATGATTAGTTCAAGATTAAACCATTTGTTCAAAATCTTACTATTTCAGTTTCTGTTGCATATTTGGCTGCCATATCGTTCATCGCACCTTCAAGATAAAACAACCAACAGTGAGATTCTCTTCATGTAATGCAGATAAGATTCAACTTTTACACTATACAAAGTTACTTGTTGTAGGTCATTTTAGTCTGATGTTGTAATAGAGTTATATATTGCCGGTGCGCAGAGGTTGAACTCATTCAAGTAAACGGTCTAGTTAATTTGAGCGAATTTCATGAAGATGTACTGCGTTAAAATAAGTTGAATCACAGATTTTAAAATGATACCACAGGGTGCAAACCCAGTAGAGAGAAAAACTGCACAAGAGGGTCACGAGAGAAGGAATAACTTTTGATTTCTATGTACTAACGGTATAAAAAATATTTATAATCCTTCAAAATTTAAAAATTTATAAGGTAACTATGTGTGATAAAAGTAATAATTTGTAAGCTTATAAAAGTGATATCTAACATGTTATAATAGAATAAGCTAGCGTAGAAAGATATTTACACTGCCATGTATATAACTTAAAATTAGTCGTTTAATTTGCACTCATCGACTTAAAATTAGATAAAATGTTAATAATTTTAGAGGTGGATACAACATTATAACACCGGATTCATCTGAATCTAACATTTTCGATATGAAATATAAATTTCTGTGCAAAAATTCATTAAAATTATAATGAATAATATATAGATTTGCACCCATAATTTAAAAATATAATAAGTTCAATATTAAGAGTCTTAACGGTTAAAATTGTAGTGTTTAGATTTTGAATCCCCCTCTAAATGATCTATTGTGCTTTCGATTATTACTGGTAACATTATCCACGTTTCTTTAACCTGTTTTTATTCACAAAAATACCACTCTTTAGTTATTCGACAAGAGGGGGTTGCTGAGATGGTCAGCACTCCCCACCTACAACCTTAGGGTTGTAAGTTCGAGTCATCAAAGGAGCAATAGCTCCAACAAAGGAGATTAAAGGGGAGGGGAATAAAAGATAGAAAAAAAACTCTGGAGTCGATCGTTCTATGAAGACAGTTGTTGCAAAGGAGAGAAACGTCCAAACGACTTATAAATTTAAGAGGCATTTGGTATTGTTTTATTCTTTACTTTGCAAGAAGAGTGAATATGCTATATCAGTGGTGAGGAAAAGAACCTGAAAATAGTAGCCTTTTGTGATTTTGAGCGTAGAGATGTCGGAAATGGTGTCTGTCAAATAGCTGAAAAAACCCATTAATATAACCAAACTGCTTCTGCACATGACTATTTTCGTCTGCCAAGGAAGATACTATTCTTGCAGACATTTCTCAAAGCCTGCAAAGGAATTAAACATTATATATAATCTTAGTGTTAGACACTGCAACTTCGGTTATCTTCTATTCCTGGTGTCCTTTCATATATAAAACAAGTGCAGAATGTTATATAATTCATCACATTGGAGGCAAAAGTTGTACGCTTTTAAGAGTAAGAGGTGATAACTCATTTTATTGCATGCATTCATTTATTAGTTGCATGTCCCAAGAGGTAGTGGGGTGGGGGATACAGAATTTAGATTGTTGGGGTTGAAGTAGCGAAGCCAGAAATTTAATTCCGATAGGGGATTCAGGAAAAATGCTATACTACATATTCAAATTTGTGCATTTAAACTCTACATATTTATATTTATATATATATATTAGATAGCGAAACCACAAAATCATGGTTGAATCCGTAACAGCATGACGAAGTTGAGGAAACTCACCAGCGGAAATTAAAGAGGAGCTCTCTGATCAGCTAGAGAAATGAGGGCAACAAGAAAGATAAAGTCACAGTGATTCGGTACAAGGAGTGAACAGGGGTTGAATTATGTGAATTAAGAATGGAGGAACAAAATGCAGCCACGGACTGTAAGTTAGGAGGCGAATCTCCTGACCCAAGAAAAGATGTTTTAACTGTTTTCCCCAAAGAACAAAAGAGTAGAATGTTTATTCTGCCAGCGAAAAAGCTGTTTTGTTTTTAGAGAGAGAGAGAGGGGGGGAGTGGGAAATATATACACACATAAGAGGAATAACTTAAATGACTTTAAACGAGAGAAAAGAGTGACAGGGTACAAACACGGATCTAAAATTTAGACTTTATGAGTTCGGGTTATTGACTATTCGAGTTCCTAGATTCATAAGGGCATGAGATTTTTGGGGATCTGTCCCTAACTTTGGTCTTTGGGTAAGAGCACAATGCATAAAATATGAGTTAAGTGGATGTTACAA
>AWOL01S0256992.1:12076-24705 GCA_000715115.1 Nicotiana otophora
AGAGAGAGAGAGAGAGAGAGAGAGAGAGAAAGAAAATACACCTCATATTCATCGTGATCCTGGCTAGTGAATGCAGAGTTGTGCTTAAAGAAGAAAGGCCAACTTGTATATGGTTTCATGGCATTGCTTGAATTGGTCATGAAAAGTGTGTATTGGAAAGTTAAGTATAGTGTATTAAAGTGCTTAGGAGGGTGAGTCACTATATTCAAAATACATCCTACTTGTCCCTTAGCCTACATTACAACCCGTAAAGACCTAATTGATCTTAAACTTTGCGAGCTTAGATTAGTAGAGATATATACTACGGGCAAGCCTATGGTACAACCACGGAATGCACATGAATTTCTTTGTGAGAGTGAGTGGTTCTTTGTTCATATATGTGATGTCATTAAATTATATTTGAATGTATATTTGAATGTGTGGACGAAATGACCTCTTATTCTTTGGTGAGGCACATGATTCCATGACGGATAGGTGACGTTATTAAACATCTCTTGTTGGGTGAGTGCACGAGTTAAGAGTGCTTATTGGCGACGAGTCGGTCTTTTAGGTTGGGTGGTTATGGGCAGGTTGTTTGAGTGTTTTAAATTAGTCATTAATATTTCGGCATGTGAAAGTAGGGAAAAGTATGAATGCGTATGCAAGGACTTAATTATTGGTATCAACCACGGTCATAAGTGTAGTGTGTTGAATTTCCAAAGGTTTCTCCATTGTATGATGTCTTGCATACATTGTTTGATTAACAAGGTTTTAGGTTGCTCAAGGAATAGCAAGATCATAAGTGCGGGGTGGTAATGTTAGGATAAATATCTATGCTTTTGCATGTAATTTTTCTTGCATTATGCCTCGATCTTGTTAACTTTGGTGTGAATATTTGTGACTCGAGCTTAATAATGATGTTTATATGTGTAGGAGTCAATTGGAAGTGATTTGGCAAGCTTGCATGTAAATTGAAGTAAAAACGGAAGAATTTGGAGGGAGTATAACTTTGGTGCCCAGGTTCGCGCCAGGCACCAACCAAAACGCCAAGGGCAGCAGAGCACAAAAGTGGAAAACGTTTGGTGTCCAGGTTAGCGCCAGGCACCAAGTGAGACGCCCAAGGATGAATTTCATCCTAGTTCGGCTAGGACTTGGTAGTTTCGACCCTACGCACCCCAATATATAAGGGGTTCTAAACCTGTTTCTTATGGGTTAGACATTATTGGAGAGGAAAACGGTTACTGGAACACTTAGAAGCAATGAATCGCAAGAGTTTTTCTCTTCTATTATTTTTTAATCTGTATTTTAATGCTTTCAATTATTATCATGATTGTTAATATGGTTATGAGTGGATAAACTCTCTCATCTGGTTTGTGGAACCTATTGAAGGATGATTTGTTCATTACGTTTAATATAAATTTATTGTTGATCTTTCTCTACTTGTTCAACTATATTTTTGTTGTCGTTGATTGAAGAGCTCTCAACTAACTGTGCATATTTAGTGTGTATTACTCAAGAGAGAGTATGCATTTAGGTAGTTGTTGAACAACACCACTCCTAACGTATTTGAGAGATCAATATGGAGGGTTTAAGAGCGGGACTAGAGATAGCGAAACCTTGGTGCGATCGTATTCAGCAGTAAATTAATGCCAGCTAGCGTAATTTGAGAGAATATATCTAGTAAATAATGGTAGTTTCTAGAGAAAAATCTACGACATCCAAAGTACTCACGATCAATAGAGAATACTTAGGCGAATTTATAGGAAATGTAGTGGAGGAGATTCCGACAATAGGAGAAATTATAACCCTAGACTTTTCCAAATCTTGTCTACATATTTGTTCTATTAGTTATAAATTACTGCATTTTAATTACTTTGCTCTTAGTTATTAAACATTCAAATCGTTATTTAATATTTCTGAAGGTTGATTGCTTGAATTCGTGCAAAACCAGTGGTTGTTATTAGTAAGTTAATTCCCTGTGGGTTTCGACTCCAGACTTGTAAACCGAATTATTTGCAACGACTGCTAGACCTCTTAAGAGGCATAGTTGGGCGTGATCAAGGAGCCATAGCCTTCTTTCCTTCTGAAGCCACTTTTATAGATTTTGTTGTGGCATTCCTCTTCTTTCCCACTTCAGAGAGTGGTAGGACATTCTCATCACTTTTAATATCTTCCTCCCCCAAAAAAAGAGTTAAGGAAGGCCTTGGTTCCTCATAAGTTTTATTACACATTAGCATCTTCCAAAGGGGCCATAACTGTATCTCCAATAGTCATAGAGCCTTCGGACTCCTTACTCTCATGTTCTTCTTTACTCTCAGATTCAGAATTCTCAACCTCACTCTCTTTCTCATTTTCTCCTACTCTTTTCATGATTATCTGCCTCACTATCAGATCCTCCTTCTCCCTCGGCTTCTTTTTCTTCTTCTGATTCTCCTTTATGCTCTCTTTTCTCCTCTTCTGATTCTCCATCATTCTCGCTTTTCTTCTCTTCTGAATAGTGTTCTTTCTCTCCTTCCACTTCTACTTCTTTATTGGTTTCCTCATCTTCCTCATTATCAGTCCAGCTATAGCTACTCTCATTAAAACCCTTATTGTCCCATTGTTCCTTATCTTCTTCCCCATGTACCCCAGATTGTTCTACACCCATTTCTTCACTAAGGTTATGCTACAGATACCTATTCATCTTCAGATATTTCTGCATGTATTGTTTTCATCAAGGGTTCGACTATGTCTAGAGGAGATACATCTATATCAGAGGCCAGTACATCAATTTTTTATGGAGAGGGATTTACCTTAGAATGCTTGTCAATCATAGATCCCCCCCCCCTCGAGTAGTAGGTTCCCCCTTAGCAGTAGCATTGTCAACTTATTTACCTTTTACTGACTTCGTTGATATGACCTTGACCTTAGTGGTTTTAGAGGTAATTTGTGGTATAGGCAATTAGATTGAGTGGTTGTTTTGAGAGATGGAGGTAGTGAATCAGCACTGGTAGTGGTGCAAAGGAATCAGGGGATGGAGGTGGAGGAGCAACAGTAGGTAGTGGTGCAGAGACATCAGAGGATGGAGGTATGGGAGTAACAGTGGGTAGTGGTGCGGAGACACTAGTAAATGGAGGTTGAGGAAAAACAGGCGGTGGTGCAAAGACGACAGAGGATTTCACATTCTTCATTGGCTTAGCTCTCTCACTTTTGGACTTATAACCAAGTTTGGAAAAATATTTGGATTTTGAGGGGCTCTGGTTGGGCTTTGTCATAGTGAAGAAGAGACGAGAGGATCAATACTTTTGCTTAGGGTTTGAGTGAGAACATTGAATTTGGTAGAAGGGTGAAAAGGGATGGTTTATAAGGAGGGGGGGGGATTCATGATTTGCCTAGAATAGGGAGAGAGTAATTGAGTTCTAAGGTGACTTCTATAATGGATATATTTGACAATCAAAATTGTGGAATTAATAGGACTCTTAACAAGACTGATTCCCCTTGAGCTTTGACTCTTATGATGGATAAAAAGAGTCTTATTTGGATTTGGAAGTCTAATTACAGTAGTATTTCTGTTATTAAGTTTTAATACATTTTTGACAAGATGGCGCATACCGGAGTTAAAAAATCAACTCTTTTTGGAACTCCTTATTCCCTCTCATAGTAAAGCTTCAGACACAATAAGGCTAATATCATAAGACATCAGCATCAGTTAAATTCTCAAGGAAAATACGTATACTAAAACAAAGTATAAGACTGAATCAAGTAGTAGTTACTCAGACATCTACAACTATTATTTTTTCTAGCCAATCATTTGGATTCAACTTAGTGAGAAGACTTAATTAACTTAGTTCTAGCTTGTTCCTTACAAAATGACCCCTAATTAGTGCCTCAGTAAAAATGTCAATAATTTAATCTTCAGTTTTATAGAAATTCATTCAGATGTTTTCCTTTTCTATATTGTCTCTAAGAAAGTGGTATTTGATGTCAATCTGTTTGGTTTTCTTATGCTGACATGGATTCTTAGAAATATTTATGGCATTGTATTGATATAAAAAATGGGAATAAAGATGTCATAGTCCCTAAGTTATTGCCTTATCCATAGAAATTGTGCACAACATGATGTTGTTGTCATACACTCTGCTTCAGCTGTACATAGGGCCACTGAGTTGTGCTTCTTTGTTCCCTAGGACACAAGGCAAGAACCTAGAAAGTGAGCTGTTCCAGAAGTATTTTTCCTGTCAACATGAAAACTTGCATAGTCAACATCATAATAACCAACTAAGTCAAAATTGTATCCTCATGGGTACCACGGGCATAAGTCAAGAGTTCCTTTCAGGTATCTGAGTATTCTTTTGACTGTCTTTAGATGAGATTCATTGAGATTTGCCTGAAACCTTGCACACAGACCTACACTGAGCATAATGCCAGATTATTTACAGCGAGATGCAGAAGTGATCCAATCATTCCTCTGTATAGGTTTTACTCCACATTTTCCCTATCTTCATCCAGATCAAGCTTTGTGGCAATGGAAATAAGACTATCATTTAACTTTGAGGATTCTATGTTGAATTTCCTCAAGAGCTTTTTGATGTACTTCTGCTGATGAATCACGATTCCAGTAGGTGTTTTCTTGATCTGTAAACCAAGAAAGAAGTTCAAATCACCTATCATGCTCATCTTGTATTTATTCCCATCATTTCAGCAAATTCTTTATACAGTATCTTATTAGTGGCTCCAAAATTGATATCATCCATATACACATATACAATCAGAAGTTTTTTCCTTTGTTTTTGAGAAACAATGTGTTGTCTACCTTCCCTCTTAGAAAGTCGTTAGTTAGAAGGAACTTTGCCAACCTCTCATACCAATATTTTGGGGGATGCTTTAGTTCACACAGAGCCTTGTCCAATTTGAAGATATAACGAGGTGGGTGTTTGATAAACACTTCTTCTTTCAGATAGCCATTCAGAAATGTAATTTTTACATCCATTTTATATAATGTAAACTCTATATAGCAAATTATATCAACATCCTAATGATTTTTATTTGTGTTACTACGTTGTTTCATCATAGTTAATACCATTTTCTTGATTGTATCCATGAACCATCAATATGGCCTTGTTCCTTGTGATATTTCTTTGCTTGTCCAGTTTGTTTCTGATCACCCATTTGGTTCCTATAACAGTTTTATTTTTGGGCTTTTATACCATGTGTCAAACCTTGCTTCTTTCAAATTGATTTTGCTCCTCCTACATGGCAATTATTCAGTCTGGATCCTTTAGAACTTCCTTTATGTTCTTTGGCTCTATTTGAGACAAAAATGTTGTGAGTGCACACAAATTTCTCACAGCTGATCTAGTTTGCACTCCTACAGTTGGATCAGTGATGACATTTTCAAGAGGATGAGAGCATTGATTTTTCCATAGCCTAACTTGTAGACCTTGAGATGATTCAGAAAAGGAGTTTCCCAAAGGACCAAGGACAGTAGGTTCAGATTCACCCTGTTGAGTCCCCCTTCCTCATGTACTTCCTGATCACTTTTATCTCCTTCTTGATTGCATGATAATCCTTTCGACTATTGTTCAGATTCTCCTTCAGTCTCAGAAGCCCTTTTCTTTTGTGAGTCTTATATCATAATCTTCATTCTGCAAATATTTCTCAGTTATATTGTTAGATTCGTCAAAGATGACATGAATATTTTCTTCTACACACTTAGTTCTTTTATTAAATACTTTATATACTTTACTATGTGGTGAATTGCCCAAGAACTCTCTCGCATCACTTATATCATTAAGCTTACCTAGAGCTTCTTTACCATTATTGTGCACAAAGCATTTACATCCTAAAGCTCTTAGGTGAGTGATGTTAGTATTTCTTCCTCAAAGTAACTCATAGGGAGTTTTCTGAAGAATAGGTCTAGCCATTCATCTATTTAGCAGATAATAATCAGTATTGACAGCCTCAGCCCAAAAACTTCTAAGCAGTCCACTGGCTATCAACATNGGAGTATCATTTAACTTTGAGGATTCTATGTTGAATTTCCTCAAGAGCTCTTTGATGTACTTCTGCTGATGAATCACGGTTCCAGTAGGTGTTTTCTTGATCTGTAAACCAAGAAAGAAGTTCAAATCACCTATCATGCTCATCACGTATTTATTCCCATCATTTCAGCAAATTCTTTATACAGTATCTTATTAGTGGCTCCAAAAATGATATCATCCATATACACATGTACAATCAGAAGTTATTTCCTTTGTTTTTGAGAAACAATGTGTTGTCTACCTTTCCTCTTAGAAAGTCGTTAGTTAGAAGGAATTTTGACAATCTCTCATACCAATATTTTGGGGGATGCTTTAGTTCACACAGAGCCTTGTCCAATTTAAAGATATAACGAGGTGGGTGTTTGATAAACACATCTTCTTTCAGATAGCCATTCAGAAATACAATTTTTACATCCATTTTATATAATGTAAACTCTATATAGCAAATTATATCAACATCCTAATGACTTTTATTTGTGTTACTACGTTGTTTCATCATGGTTAATACCATCTTCTTGATTGTATCCATGAACCATCAATATGGCCTTGTTCCTTGTGATATTTCTTTGCTCGTCCAGTTTGTTTCTGAACACCCATTTGGTTCCTATAACAGTTTTATTTTTGGGCTTTTATACCATGTGCCAAACCTTGCTTCTTTCAAATTGATTTTGCTCCTCCTACATAGCAATTATTCAGTCTGGATCCTTTAGGACTTCATTTATGTTCTTTGGCTCTATTTGAGACAAAAATGTTGTGAGTGCACACAAATTTCTCACAGCTGATCTAGTTTGCACTCCTACAGTTGGATCAGTGATGACATTTTCAAGAGGATGAGAGAATTGATTTTTCCATAGCCTAACTTGTAGACCTTGAGATGATTCAGCAAAGGAGTTTCCCAAAGGACCAAGGACACTAGGTTCAGATTCACCCTGTTGAGTCCCCCTTCCTCATGTACTTCCTGATCACTTTTATCTCCTTCTTGATTGCATGATAATCCTTTCAACTATTGTTCAGATTCTCCTTCAGTCTCAGAAGCCCTTTTCTTTTGTGAGTCCTATATCATAATCTTCATTCTGCAAATATTTCTCAGTTATATTGTTAGATTCGTCAAAGATGACATGAATATTTTCTTCTACACACTTAGTTCTTTTATTAAATACTTTATATGCTTTACTATGTGGTGAATTGCCCAAGAACTCTCTCTCATCACTTATATCATCAAGCTTACCTAGAGCTTCTTTACCATTATTGTGCACAAAGCATTTACATCCTAAAGCTCTTAGGTGAGTGATGTTGGGATTTCTTCCTCAAAGTAACTCATAGGGAGTTTTCTGAAGAATAGGTCTAGCCATTCATCTATTTAGCAGATAACAATCAGTATTGACAGCCTCAGCCCAAAAACTTCTAAGCAGTCCACTGGCTATCAACATAGCCCTACCCATATCTTCCAAAGACGTGTTCTTTCTTTCCATAATACTATTTTGTTATGGATTACTAGGTGCAGAGAAGTTGTGTTCAATCCCATGAGTGCTACAAAATTTAAGGAACAATCTGCATTGTCACAGAACTGGATACAATGAAACTGTTCTGAAAGGTAAGAGACATAACAATGTCTATAAAACATCTATAGTATACATCTTCTATAGCATGAGAGAGTGATTTACCAACTTTATTAACTCCAGTTATTTGTCACTTATTTCCATTTTCAAAGGACACACTGTGTGTGTCCTTGAAAAACTATTAGTGAGAGAAAATTCTTCTTTTCACCAGTCATGTCTTGAGCAAATACTGTCAGATACCAATCTTGATTGTTTTCTCTCACTTTACCCTGCAACAAAAATCACAAGTTATCGTTAGGAACCCAGACAAGATTGGGTCCCTTTTTATAGAAAAAAGGATGGATCAAGTCACTTTTTGAATAGAAAGGCAGGACAATGGATGTCACATTCTTGTTAACATTAATCCATTAAACTGAACAGAGGGAGTGATTTTTGTTTTCTTTATTTACTGCCAAATGCTTAGGTGAGCCAAATGTGTTCTTAAACTGAGCATGAATTAAAGAAAGACAAATATCTCTAAAATGTCCAATTTTTCCACAATGAGCGCACATTTTATTATTAGAGATTTCTACACACTTGGGATCAAATCTTGGTACAGATTTCCTGTGGCCAATCCCTGACCTATTTGTGCTGCAATTTTCATTCAACCAGTTTAATGCATCAGATGGTATATGCCATTTTCTTATTCTAGATAGTTCATACTTTGCCTTTTCAAGATTCTCTTAAAGAGTCTTAATCCTGTTATCAGCATCGTATAGCCTATCCTTAAGATCGCTTAGTTCCTTTTCAAGGTTATTTTGCAAATCACTGATTATTCCCTTTTTATTTTTAGAAGCTTGTTATTGATTCAGTGCAGTAAGTTCAAGAACTTGGTCTTTAAGACCCTTAATATGCCCTTCAAGGTCAAATTTGTTTGTTTTAAAGTTTTTGAAATCAAGTGTGACACATGAAAGATTACTTACTAACTAATCATTTCCAACACTTAACCTGTTAATGTCACTTATTATAGTTACTATTATGGACATTAGTTATTTATTAGACATAGCATGAATATTCTCTTTCAGATTAGAGATACTTACCTGACTTGGATCATCTTCAGCCTTTGAATCACTCATGGCCATTATTCCTATCACTTCCTCTTCTGAGTTGTTCTCTTCAATTGCCATCAGTGCTAACTCAATATTTTTATTTCCATATTCAGCCTCCAAGGTCCTCCATATGTCGTTGGCAGAGGAGCAAGAGGACACCATATAGAGAATTCCTTGGAAGGCTCATGTAAAGAATGTCCTTTGCTTTGGTATTTTTCTGGATGATCTGGCGATCCTCAACTTCATATTCTTCCTCTCTTTTGATTCTCTTGTCTCCATTGCTATTCACTTACATAGGTATGATAGGACCGTGATTGACAATTTCCCATAAGTCATAATCAGTGGCTTGGAGGAACACGTCCATTCGCATATTCCATTCATAGAAGTGATGTCCATCAAAAAGAGAGGGTCTCCCAATGTGCATTCCTAGATATGCAGGAAGTTCGGAATTATTGAAATCTTTAGATTCAATTACAGCAGACTGGCTAATGGTCTCATCTTCCTTTCCCTCCTTATTTTCTCACTATCTTCATATGCTGCCAGGAAGGCTTGTTTCATGGCCTTAGTGAATTCCTTGTCTAGAACTTTGTTTCTGTTTGGACCACATTCCTTTAACTTGTCTTTTTTTTCTTTCTTCCATTCAACTTCCCACGCTAGACAGTCTTTGACCATTTGATCCATGTTGTTACACTTGTAGTATCTATCATATGAGGACTTGTTGACATGCTTAGGTTTTCCACTGTTTTCTCTCTTTGGTTCATTTCTGGAATTCTTCATGAATTTTTTGAACTTAGCACATAGTGCGATATCCAAATCATCATCATCAGNCATTTCCATATTCAGCCTTCAAGGTCCTCCATATGTCGTTGGCAGAGGAGCAAGAGGACACCATATAGAGAATTCCTTGGAAGGCTCATGTAAAGAATGTCCTTTGCTTTGGCATTTTTCTCGATGATCTGGCGATCCTCAACTTCATATTCTTCCTCTCTTTTGATTCTCTTGTCTCCATTGCTATTCACTTACATAGGTATGATAGGACCGTGATTGACAATTTCCCATAAGTCATAATCAGTGGCTTGGAGGAACACGTCCATTCGCATATTCCATTCATAGAAGTGATGTCCATCAAAAAGAGAGGGTCTCCCAATGTGCATTCCTAGATATGCAGGAAGTTCGGAATTATTGAAATCTTTAGATTCAATTACAGCAGACTGGCTAATGGTCTCATCTTCTTTTCCCTCCTTATTTTCTCACTATCTTCATATGCTGCCAGGAAGGCTTGTTTCATGGCCTTAGTGAATTCCTTGTCTAGAACTTTATTTCTGTTTGGACCACATTCCTTTAACTTGTCTTTTTTTTCTTTCTTCCATTCAATTTCCCACGCTAGACAGTCTTTGACCATTTGATCCATGTTGTTACACTTGTAGTATCTATCATATGAGGACTTGTCGACATGCTTAGGTTTGCCACTGTTTTCTCTCTTTGGTTCATTTCTGGAATTCTTCATGAATTTTTTGAACTTAGCACATAGTGCGATATCCAAATCACCATCATCAAACTCATCTTCATCTTTAGCCTTCAGAACCAGCGCCTTATCCTTTTTTTGGTTCTTCCTTGCGTAGTTCCATCTTTCTCATTTTGTGAGTTTTTAAATTCCCAATCAACTCGTCCAGTGAGATTTTGTCCAGCTTCTTTGCTTCCTGAATGGTTGTGATATTTGGTTCCCATGAGGCGAGAAAAATCCTCAAGACTTTGCTAACCAATTCTTCAGAAGTGAGCATATTTACCAGTGACTTTAGTTTATTCATTATGATAGTGAACCTGGTCTTCATCTCATGAATAGGTTCTGAGTTCTTCATATAAAAGAGCTCATAGTTTCTCATTAGCAACTCAATTCTTGATCTCTATACCTGATTTATCCTTTCATGAGAAGGAGCATCCCAAATCTACTTTACATTGGAGCAGGCAGATATCCTGCTATATTCGTCAGGACTAAGTCCACAAATGAGAATTTTCTTAGCCTTGTCATTCTTTTTCATCATTCTAAAATCAACTGCAAGAAATTTTGAGTGATACTTGGGAATAATCTCATTTTGTCCATTTTTCTTGGTGGGAGTTAATGGTCCTCGGTTTACTATAGTTTAGAGTTCATATTCCTCAGCCGTTAAGAAGTCATCTATTCTTTCCTTCCACCAACTATAATATTTTCCATTAAACAGGGGTGGTCTAGTAGTTGACTGTCTTTCATTAATTTCGGGTGGATCACTCATCTCTTAAAAGATTTCTCGAGGTGTTAACTATGTTTTTAATAGAACCTGCTCTGATACCAATTGTTAAATTAAGTTCCCTCCTAAATTACTAAAGAACTTGATTCTTTACCCTACTTCTTGCGCTTAAACAAAACATACTAAAAGTAAAGAACGATAATTTAACTTGAAAAATCACCCGGCTCAAGGGTGTAAAAATCACAATCGTTTTGTCTCGATCAATCAAGAATGCCTCAACTGGATAAATTTACTTATTTCACACTGGATCTAGCGCAGATCGTCTCCAGCCCCGATAGGGATTGCAATCTCGAGAAAGGGAGCACCAAAGCCAAGCAGGTTTTCTCCAAATTGGTATACCTTGACGTGCCTCGCCTTGGTGTGGGCTAGGCAGAGGCTCCGACATCTCCACCCGTTCGAGGAAGCAAAAATAAAAGCCCACTGACCTATCACATAGGATTTAACTTCAACTTTACTATAACAAATGAGCCAAATGTGCAGATTACAACTCTTCTAACCTAACACACCTCCACACTTTAACTACTTCTACTTATTGTATGAAGACTACAAATTACTCTAACTTGCAAACTCAGCCAATAATCCAATTAATATTGTTTGAATGAAAACGCGAGCACAATTGAATCCCCTAATACACATGAACTAGACTGACTCTAGTAGAAAACGAACTAACTCTACGAACAGTCTTAGTCAGCAGCTTCAACTATATCATAAACTGGAAATACTATACTTCTTGCACTCAGTAGATGTGTGAAAAGGATATTTTCAACGGTCCTTAGGCAAAGTATTTAAGTCGTCACAGCTCCGAGATCTTTGGAAGTCCTAGATACAGTCAAACTTTAAGGCACTTACAAGTCTTGAGATCATAAGGACTCCTCAAGCTTCGGTGACTCCTATTTGCAGATATCTTTAGGCGGCATCGCTTATCGCATTAAGAATCCCTTCCACAAATATCGAGCTGAAGTAACTTTTGCAGAAAAGTTACTGCCTTGTAAGGACCTTTAGCCGTTACAATGAGAACTTCGTTCTTAGCACATGTTTATTGCATACACTTGTTAATCATCAAAACACATAACTCAACATCTTCTACGTTCTTTTCTTTTTCAAAAATTTCCTTGTACATAGGGGGAAGCGGGAAAGAGAAAATGGGAAAGAAATTATAATGTGGTGAATCGAATTAACCTCATCAACAAAGTGAAAGTTTAGGTAGCCAACCAACTTGACTACTATAATTCCCTCCTCTTCGACATTTCAGATCATGGTACTGTCGATGGACCTCTGCTCACCCCAAAATTTTGAAAACAAAACAAAGGAAAAATTATTTGTAAAATGTGCTTGAAGCTTATATACAAACGTTGGTGGGTTAATCATAGTTTAAAATCAGCGGGCTCTTTCTTTATATATGCTTAATTAGTTTTGTTTCTTTTCACATAAATGTAAGATTTTGAGTTAGACGCAATGAATTCAAGTGAACACGCTGGGAGTATTAAAGTCAAGTAAGTCCATATGCAGCGCAACTGCAGGCAAAGGTGGCATCAACTTTCCCAACTTAACTGTAGACTGGTCGTATTTGTGAAAAAGTCCCACAATGAGATTTTAGCGGTAGCAAGTGGTTATAATAGATTTCACTTTTTATTTGACAATGTAAGATGTAGGCAGTAAAGTACTAACTTGATGGAATTTTTATTAAATGTGGACTAA
>AWOL01S0257049.1:0-26651 GCA_000715115.1 Nicotiana otophora
GAGAGAGAGAGTGGTAGTGAGAACAATAGTCAAGTGGTAATTGTTCTTGCAGTAGTTGTTAAGACTTAGAGGGGACGTGGGGAAATATGGGTTTATATAGTGTTAAAACTAAGTAGACAAACATGGAAAATTATCACTCAAACACAATGAAGGAAATAATATATCGCATGCAATCAAAATTGGCAAAGGAGAAGGAGATTCTCAAACCCTAGTTGGGTCCAGACATGTGAGAATCAAACCAAGAATCAAGGATCCTTCCTTGTATGATGTATATAGATGAGAGATCATCCAAATCGCCATAGAATCAAAGTCAACCAAGCCAAATCTCGGAAGGTAGTTCTTTCCAAAAATAAGGCAAGAACTTAAGTAACACCACAAGTGCATATACACCATCGTAGTACCTCAAAAGAGGTAAGTAAATCATGGATTGACTCTACGTTTACGTTGGAATCGAAGAGAATCGGAGGCGGCTGCTGGGGTTTCTTTCAGAGAGGAAAGAACATTCGGGAGGGTTTGGGCTTGGCTGTTAGATGGGGAATGAGGATTAGGGTTTGGGGCGGATTAATTAAATATGGGAGACAGGCAGAGATCAACGGCTGAGATGAAAGGAACAGTGGGGTGGGTGGTATAAAACGGATACCGACCGGGTTTGTTAAAGGGCTTTTGGTGTTGGGGTGGTTAAGGGTGAGCTGGAGTGTGATCCAAATGTTTTGGGGCACATTTGGTCTGAAATTAGCCATGTTGTGGGATAAAAAAATTAAATATAGGAAATTTATTAAAAATAATTTATAAAAATAATTAATAAATAATAAAAATATTATTTATGCAGTGAAATGATTGAAAATAATATCTTAGCATTATAAAAATATAAAAATGAAATTTTAGAATAACAATGTAAATAATATAGTTATGTATAGAATATATGCTATTATTGCAAAATCGTATAAATAGCTAGAACAATACAAATGCAATTATATAAAAAGAAGTAAAAATGTTATAAAGCATATATATGTGGGTGTAAATAATACATTTTGATGATTAATTCATCACAAAATAATTTGAAGGAGTAATAAATAAATATTTAAATAAATTAAATGCAAGAAAATTAATTTTAAAGCCTTAAAAATTATGAAACATTGTAGAAAATACTTATATGATTCTTGTAAATTGGTGATGATGCAAAAATGATGTTTTAAAAGTATATATGATATTTTATAGAAATATGAGGGTAAAAGTTTGTATCAACAGTATATAGTCAAAGGGTTCCGAGATTTTTATTCATTTTTGACGCTGGGAGCTCGGATTAAGGCGATACTTTGAAAGGGATTTCACTAGATTTCAAGAGGTAAGTCACTTTTGATCATTTTTATTCATTAATAATGAACTCTCATAGAATTTCCCACCTAGTTTATGTGTTTGTAAGGTGGAATTTTTGGTATTTTGGACTAGGGGTTGGAGAGTAAGATTTGGAGATTTGAGTGACGAGTTGGTGTCGGAATTTAGTAAATTTTATATGGTTAGACTCGTGGTTGTGTTTGGATTTTGTAACTTTTGTTAGATTGCGAGACGTGGGTCCGGGGTTGACGTTTTGACTATTGTTAAAGAACTTAGCTTTATCATGTGGAATTGATTCCTATAGCTTGTTTTGATTATATCGAGTTGTTTGTGGCTAGATTCAAGTCGTTTAGATGTCGTTTCGTTTGGAAAGGGCTTGTGATGAGCGCAAAACACACTTAAATTCTGCTCACTAATCAAATATAGTATAGTATAATATTGTATCCACATGGATTGGATTTAAATAGTGTTCTCGTAGTTTCTAGCTTGGTTGCTATCCAAGATGATCAATAATTGAGATTTATATGTTTTCTACCTAAAATTAACTAACAGTCTAAAGCTGTTGACTAACGACAATTGAAGCAAGTAATAAGAAAAGAAGGTTCTCAATGGGAGAAGATAGGGTTTTGATAGGATATGTGCAAGATAATTGTTCGGAATCTAGTTCTAGATAATTCACCTCTAATGCTCAAGTGAGTCTCTCAAATTCACTCAATTATCAGTTCAAACGTTAGGCAAAANGCAGTGAAATGATTGAAAATAATATCTTAGCATTATAAAAATATAAAAATGAAATTTTAGAATAACAATGTAAATAATATAGTTATGTATAGAATATATGCTATTATTGCAAAATCGTATAAATAGCTAGAACAATACAAATGCAATTATATAAAAAGAAGTAAAAATGTTATAAAGCATATATATGTGGGTGTAAATAATACATTTTGATGATTAATTCATCACAAAATAATTTGAAGGAGTAATAAATAAATATTTAAATAAATTAAATGCAAGAAAATTAATTTTAAAGCCTTAAAAATTATGAAACATTGTAGAAAATACTTATATGATTCTTGTAAATTGGTGATGATGCAAAAATGATGTTTTAAAAGTATATATGATATTTTATAGAAATATGAGGGTAAAAGTTTGTATCAACAGTATATAGTCAAAGGGTTCCGAGATTTTTATTCATTTTTGACGCTGGGAGCTCGGATTAAGGCGATACTTTGAAAGGGATTTCACTAGATTTCAAGAGGTAAGTCACTTTTGATCATTTTTATTCATTAATAATGAACTCTCATAGAATTTCCCACCTAGTTTATGTGTTTGTAAGGTGGAATTTTTGGTATTTTGGACTAGGGGTTGGAGAGTAAGATTTGGAGATTTGAGTGACGAGTTGGTGTCGGAATTTAGTAAATTTTATATGGTTAGACTCGTGGTTGTGTTTGGATTTTGTAACTTTTGTTAGATTGCGAGACGTGGGTCCGGGGTTGACGTTTTGACTATTGTTAAAGAACTTAGCTTTATCATGTGGAATTGATTCCTATAGCTTGTTTTGATTATATCGAGTTGTTTGTGGCTAGATTCAAGTCGTTTAGATGTCGTTTAGTTTGGAAAGGGCTTGTGATGAGCGCAAAACACACTTAAATTCTGCTCACTAATCAAATATAGTATAGTATAATATTGTATCCACATGGATTGGATTTAAATAGTGTTCTCGTAGTTTCTAGCTTGGTTGCTATCCAAGATGATCAATAATTGAGATTTATATGTTTTCTACCTAAAATTAACTAACAGTCAAAAGCTGTTGACTAACGACAATTGAAGCAAGTAATAAGAAAAGAAGGTTCTCTATGGGAGAAGATAGGGTTTTGATAGGATATGTGCAAGATAATTGTTCGGAATCTAGTTCTAGATAATTCACCTCTAATGCTCAAGTGAGTCTCTCAAATTCACTCAATTATCAGTTCAAACGTTAGGCAAAACTCCTCTCTCGATTAAGTCTTTACATCACAAGATGAACCAATTTAAGCATGTGAAGATATGCAAGAATGCGTAATAGATTGGTCTTTAGGAGAACCTCTCTCGATTATCCATCTAACTAGGTTAAATCAATAATTCAACTAGCCGTTTTCGATTACTAAGAAGAATTAATGAACTCAACTAACAATATAATGCAAAGATATCATAAGTTTTGCCTCTCTCGATTACATGAACAAGTAAATATAGATACAACAATTAAATCATCCAAAAATGCTTCAATACACAAAACTAGAGTTATAATCCACAAACAATCATCAATGCACCAAATCCATCAAACCCTAAAGAGAACTACTCCATAGACATGGCACAATTCATCACAAATAAAATTAGAGTATAGGAAAATATAATTTAATCCAAACTCATGTCTTGAGTGAGGAGTGAATGATGAAATCCTTGTGCTCGTGTTCTTCCAACTCCTCCTTAGACTCCTTGGGTCGAATATGTGTCAAAAGTCCAGAAAATAATGTTTTTCCATGTATTTATACCAAGTAGGGTCGGGACTAGATGAAACCACATTCTCCTAGCCGAAATAGGACTTTAACTCTGTAAACATTTCACAAGAGCGCCGCATGGGGCGACGCGCCATGCGGGGCATTAGTGGGGAGATCTAGAGAGCTCAACATCTTCCAGGCATTAGAGGATTGCACAAGCGTGGCGCCCCACGTGCCGCGATAGTGGGAAATTCTTAGAGTACAGACCAAACTTTAATTCTTTACATCCAGACTTGGTCCTCGACCCCCGAACATGATCCCGACTTAATCCCTTGGGGTTTTACTCAGCCTTCAAAGCTCCAAATTGCTCGAATTCATTCCATAACATCTACCTAGATCGGAAGCACTCGTACAAGGCATAAAACACACAATAAGTGCAAAAACACTACCAATTAAAGCTCAAACATGAATAAAGTGCATTAAATTAGAGTGAAATAAGCGACTAAAACACGAGATTATGGCCTACCATCAGCTTGTTGGAGTAGATATTTGCACGGTTTGAGGTAAGTAACACTTCTAAACTTGGTTCTGAGGGTATGAATCCCTGCAATACGTGTTATGTGGTTGGTGTTGAGGTAACACACATGCTAGGTGACGGGCATATGGGTGTGCACCATAGTAATTGGGATTCGGCTGATTCTGTGGAACTGTGTAGTCATCTAATCTTGTTGCTATTCACGTATATTCCATGTGTTAGAGAAATTGAGTCGTGATTCATGTTAGAGATCATGTTTAGGTTATATGTTGGTATTTTTGGGACCCACAGAGGTTGTTCTTTTGTCGTTGAGTTATTTGCTAAAATTGTAGTTATGTACTTAGACGCATTCATCATTTGCATATCATATCTCAGTCTCTGTTGTCATATATTATTACATCATGTATCATTGTTTTGGGCTGATTGGCATGAGTGTTGTGAGCCTGAGACTGGAGAGATTGATAACTGAGTAAAGCCGAGGGCCTGATTGTGAGTGATATTGATGGGATCGGGCTGCGCACTGCAGCATGTTTTATTAGCACTTGGGCAGGATCCGCCCCTTCGGAGTCTGACATACTAGCAGTGAGGGCAGGTACCGTACAGTGCCGAGTGACTCAGTGTGATGAGCGAGAATTGAAACAGTCATTGAGTACTATGAGAGTGTGAGTATGTGAGGTTTTCATTGTGTTGCATCATGTGACATGCACATTGACATGTAGATATAGAGATGTAACATTCCTCATATCAGTTATACTTGGCATATTTTATCTGTGTTAGCTTAACTGTTAAACCTGATAGCATGTCTACATTCTTGTACTATGTACCAACATACTCTGAGTTTCTCTGAGATAATATTGACATATTTCCTATCCTATCTGTATTGTTAAAAATCTATATTTGGACTATATTGGTTGAGCTCGTCAATGCTTTCAGCCCAACGTTAGTCTTGTTACTTATGTAGTACATTGGGTCGGTTATACTCATACTACACTGTACACTTCGTGCGCAGATCCAGGTACTTTGGAGCATGGTGGGTGCTAGCTTTGGAGATTTATCTGTCGGAGAACTTTGAGGTAGCTGCCTTGGCGTCCGCAAACCTTGATTCTCCTTCTTTTCAGTTATTTGTACTGTTCTATCTTTCTAGACAGTGTTTAGTAGTCAGACTATGTTGTCAGCTAGATGCTCATGTACTCGGTGACACCCGAAATTTGGGGGATATTGTATTGAGTCGCGGTATTTTCTTATCAGTTATTTACGAGATTTTACTCTTAAACTTATTTTATTATATTTTCAAATTTAAAGATGTGTGGTTTATTGTGATTGTCAGCTTACCTAGTAGTGTGATAGGTACCATCACGACATGTGAGATTTGGGTTGTGACACTACCCTTGCGTTCGCATGCCTCGGAGTCACCTTCTGTTATCTTTAATTACTATTGTTTTTTCTCATTCTAGAACAATATTGTATTTAGAAATTTTAGTGTACTTAGTAGAGCTTATGACTCTGTACTACAGGTTTGGGGTTGTATGACTGATGTTCGGTTCAACTATGTTATTTCAGTTATCAGTTAATGTTTGTAGTTAAGTTGGTTAATTCTATTAATTATCAGCATATGTTAGGCTTACCTAGTCCTAGGGACTAGGTTCCATCATGATCCTTAAGGTGGGATATTGGGGTCGTGACAAGTTGGTATAAGAGCTCTAGGTTCATAGGTGCTACGAGTCAAAAGCAAGATTAGTAGAGTCTTGGGGATCGGTACGGAGACGTTCGTACTTATCTTCAAGAGGCTATGGAACTATTAGGAAACTTCACTTTTTTCATTCCTATCGTACGAATTTATTAATTTCGTTGTTTGATACTTTGTCATGCTATTGTCTGACAGATAGTGAGGACCCGAGTTGCAGTAACTGATGATGTATCCCCTAGAGCCGATATTGCTAGGTGCCGGTGTAGAGGCAGAAGTAGAGGCCGAGGAGGAGCACGTGATACAGCTAGAACACCTACTAGAGCAACAGATGAGGAGCCACCAGTGGCTTCGGCAGGGGGACAAGCACCGAAGGCGCCTGTTGCTACCCCTGGACTTCAAGAGACTTTAGAGCAGTTCCTAAGCATGTTTGGTACATTAGCTCGGGTGGGATTGATCCTAGTTGCTCCAGCTTTAGGGGGACAGGCACCGGAGGTGCCTATTGCTACCCCTAGACTTCAGGACACTTTAGCGCAGTTCCTAAGCATGTTTGGTACATTAGTTCAGGCGGGATTGATCCCAGTTGTACCAGCTACTTCACAGACTGGGGGGATGAGCTCAGACTCCCACCACCCATACTCCAGAGCAGCTAGCTCATGTTGGTCAGGTTTTGAGTGTTGTATCGATACAACTAGTGGTCGCGGTTCAGGTTGAGGTCAGGCCAGCGGCGTCGGAGGAAAAGAAAAAAAGACTGGAAATATTTAAGAAGTATGATCCTCCTACTTTAAGTGGTGCAGTTTCTAAGGATGCATAAGGTTTTCTGGAGCGGTGTCACCATATTCTGCACACTATGGGCATAGTTGAGGTGAGCGGGGTTGACCTTACTACTTTCCAGCTTACAAGGTCGGCATAAAGGTGGTGGCCATTTATGAGGAGGGTAGACCAACGGATCCAATGCCACTCACTTGGACTCAGTTTTCTGATATGTTTTTGAGATAGTCCATCCCACAGACTCTCTGGGATACGTGGGGCACATAGTTTGAGTAGTTACATTAGGGGACTCTGACAGTGTCGGAGTATGCCATAAGGTTTAGTGAGTTGTCCTTCCATGCGACTACTTTGGTTTCTACTGATAGAGATAGAATTTGTAGATTTTTCGAGGGGCTCAGTTATAGTCTCAAAGTGGGGATGGCACAGGAGTTGGACATGGATACTTTATTTCAACAGGCTGTAGGTTGTGGTTTAGAAAGCTGAGGATAGGGAGGCTAAGAAGCCTCGTGGACCGAGAGGATCTACTGATCCCTATTTTGGGGGTAGGGAATGTCATGGTAGAGGTTTTGTTGGTCAGCCGGTTCAGTCTGCACTTCAGATTTCACGTGGTGCTTCTATTATCCATGGGTCCCAAAGCACTCGTTCCGGACAGCTTCCACAACCATGTCAGCATAGAGGTTGCTTTGACTGTGGGGATACCAAGCACATGGTGAGAGACTGTCCTAGACTCTGGGCGCGCGTACCTCAGTGGGGTACTCAAACTATGGGTTTCGCTCCAGTTGCTGCAACCCATTCACATCTAGCTAGAGATGGGGGACAAGCGGGTAGAGGGCATCCTAGATGGGGAGGCCCGACCCATTGTTATGCTTTCCTTGGTTGGGTGAGGCTGCTGCACAAGATGATATTACTATAGGTGTGATTTCAGTTTGTCATACAAATACATCAGTTATATTCCAATCCTATTTATCGGTATGAGTCATCTTACCTTGCTTCATATATGGATATGTTTCATGATTATTGTACTGGGTTTTAGTGTCTGCAACTGTTGAGGGGTCCTATGGCGGTAGACCGTGTCTATCGTTCTGGTTTCGTCACTATTGAGGGTCATGAGGACTTTCTGTTACTTAATATAGTAGGTTTTAATGTGATTTCTTGATGGTTTGGCCACGACTAGTGATTTAGGTTCTCTACATGTATGGGAAGTCCATCATGTAATGTGATTTTGTTCCACATAATGGAGTTACTGGAAGGTTTTCAGTTGGTGTGATATCTACTCTACTTGTGATTCAGAGGTGATGATGAGATCCTTGTGTTTTCGTATGGATCAGTATGTTTGGACTGGACCACGTGCCATGGTAGAGTTAAGTGGGGATGAGATGCTTTGTGATTAGTTTGTATGTATTGTTTCTCCCTTGTGGAATGGATTCGTAGTATTGTATCGATGGGGAGTTGTACCTATTGGACTTGTTTGATAGTTCTCTCATGTGTTTCTCTTTTCATATTCAGTCATATTCGAGTTGTGCTTGTTGGGTTTGGATTGCTATATGTGTGTGCCCATGGGGCATTTGGTGTGGCTTCTTGGTCGGGTGAGTAGTTATGAGTTTCACAAGTTTCTTACATCATTAGAAGTGTTGTGAAGGTCTGGATCAAGGTTCTAGTCGTTATGAGGCTATTTACTTGTACCAGGTTTGGTAACAGGTAGTTATTGCGGTCAAGGTTATTTCTATGGGCATATAGGTAATTTGTTACATCATGTGGTTATACCTTGTGTATGTATGCATGAGGTGTTGCAGCTGATTGAGGTTGATACAATGTGTTTATATAAAAATCAGGTCTTTGGTGGATTATGAAATTCGATTCTTAGGCTTATCAGTATGGGTGGAAAGAATAATCTTCAGTGGAGATGGTGTTGTCGGGTTTATGTGGATTGGGGTGATATTGGATCACGCGTGTGGATGTGTATGGTAAGTTTACACTGTGATTTGATGGTTTTGGAATGACTCTTGGCACGGTCGAGGTCGAACGTATGTTTAAGAGGGGGAGAATGTAATGACTCGACCAGTCATTTTGAACTTTTGGTATCCCGTTCAGTTGATTGAGGTCTTGAGTAGCTTCATATTAAGTATTATGACTTGTGTGCATGGTCGGTTCCGACTTTTGAGCGATTCAGGAATAATATGGAAGAATGATTCCCATTTTAGAATCATTTATTTGAAAGAGTTGACCAAGTTTGACATTTGCGTATTTGATCTCGGTTCGGAGTTTATTGGTTCCGTTAGGTCCGGATGGTGAATTTGGACTTAGTCGTATGCCCGGAATTAAATTCGAACATTCCTAGGTTGATTTGTCTTATTTTGGCGAATGTTGGCAATTTGAAGGTTTAGAATTTTCCTAAGTTTGACCATGGTTTTACTTTGTGACTCTCGGTTTCGGTTTTTTGTTTCGGGACTAGAAGTAGGTCCATTTTGTTATTTGGAACCTGTCAGTAAAGTTTGATGTCATTCTAAGTTGATTTGATAGGAATCAGACACGTGATTCTGTTTTTAGGTCTGTTTCATGGTTTTGGATGTTATTTTGGTTCTTCGATCATACAAACGCGTTCGCACGATCAAAGAACCAAAATAATATCCAAAACCATGAAACAGACCTAAAAACAGAATCACGCGTCTGATTCCTATCAAATCAACTCGGAATGACATCCAAACTCGTTCATACAAACTCATTCGCGTTTGTGAGGGGTTGCACGCATTTGCGAAGAGAGCTAGGGACTAGGGAGTTTACATTAGCTAACTATCCGGTCGCATTTGCGATGGCACTTTGGCAGGGGAGTTTCCGCATTTGTGACATTCCTATTGCTTTTGCGAAGTGCTTGTGTTCCCATTTGCGAACTATATGTCACTTTTCCGACTTCTTTAGAGTTTCTCAGTGTTCGCTTTTGCTATCTTTTTTTGCATTTGCGAACCCTAAGTCGCAAATGCGATACCTGCACCTAGTTATAAGTTTTGTATTTCGGGACTTATCTTTATTTTATAACTATTTGAGCCCCAGACTCGTTGGGAGGCAATTCTTTGGAGAGAGTTTCATACCAAACTATTGGGTAAGTATTTTTAATCCATTTTTAATTACATAACATGATTGTTTATTAGATTTAACAATTAAATCATGAAAATTTAAGATAATATTTTGGGGATTTTTTACTATGTTTTTAAAAATGATTTTTTTTATTTGAGGCTCGAATTGAACTCGGATTTGAAAACAAGACACATATGTGGACTCGTAGGGTTATGGGTAGTCGAGATCTGCCCTAGACTCGGGTTTTGCCGGGCGGGCCCAGAGTTGCATTTTGTTGACTTTTGGGGAATTGTGTAAAGTTCTTAACTTTATTTATTGAAAAATGTTTCTCTTACATTATTTAATGCTATTAAGTCGATTTTGGTTAGATTTTAGCCGAGCGGAGGTGAATTTTAGAGGAAAGGCATTTTTAGAGTATTGATTGAGGGATTATGAGGTAAGTATCTTGCCTAACTTTGTGTGTGGGGAGGGGGGGTGTACCCCGTAGGATTTTTTCATTGATGAGTTTATTCTTTCATTTCATTGTGTTGTTGTTGAGACTCTTATATACATTGTCGTTGAGTCTTGGACTATGCGTTGTTGTGATATTGGTGTTGTTGTTTTGGCAATATTGTGGTTAATGGGCACGTGTGGTGCGAGTTGATATGTTGCGTTGAGATGTTGGCACATGTGGACTTGTTGCACAGATTGTTGGGCTGTTTGCATGAGGTTTTGCCCTGCTATTCTTATTATTGATTTTCCACACGCGGCGAGACAAGGCGGGCTATATATACATATTTGGGTTTGGGCATATGGAGAGACAAGGTGGGATAATTATTGATGTGCATGTGGCAAGAAAAGGCAGGCATTTACTTTATTGTTGCGCACGCGGCGAGACAAGGGGGCTATATCATGGATGATATGTCATGGTCTGGGGGGATATTATTGATGATATTCGTGTAGTGGTGTGACTTCATTGTGTGTGCCATGCATATTACGTGATTTATTATGTTGTTTCCAATATGCTATTCAGTGTCTCTAATATTACTCATTAGTTTAAGCTGTGATCGTACACTTGCACATGCATACACTGTAACATGTCACCTACACCAGTCCAAGAGTATGAATCTTGATGTTCATTGATCATGTGCATGTATTCTTGTACTGCCTTCTATGCGTGGATTGGACTGGTGGCACATGAGTTGTCCGTGTGGATATGAGATATTGTTACTTTTGGCACGTGAGTTGTCCATGCGGATATGAGATATTGTTATTATTGGCACGTGAGTTGTCTGTGTGGATCCGAGATATTGATGTTAATGGAACGTGAGTTGTTTGTGCAGCATACGAGTTGTTGGTGCGACTGTGATCAATAATGTGGGCACATTATTCATGATTTTGGACTCGTGACTTGTGACATTTGGGGTGTGGTACCTCGGGGTGATTTTTGTTGTAATTCCCGTGGAGGAACGATTTGATGATTAGAACTGGCATTGTTTTCCCTTAATTGCTTTCACTTGTATATCATCTGTGTTTTGATTATGTTGTTGTTTGCCACATGATTACCCTTTGTTGCCATTCATTTACTTAGCTTTTCCGCCGTCATCTTTATATTGATATTTTGCACAAGCTATTTGACTAGTAGGTGTCTTGACTTGAACCTCGTCACTACTCCTCCGAGGTTAGTATTGATACTTGATGGGTACTATTGTGGTGTACTCAAACTACGATTCTGCACATTTGTTAAAGATCTAGGTGCCTCAGAGCGTGCCATACGTTAGTTAGCTGCTTGTGATTTGCTGCGAAAACTTCAAGGCATAACTGCCCTTGCGCTCGCAGCCCTCAGAGTCAGCTTTTGTTGTCCTTCGTTACTACTATTTATTCTCATTCCAAAATATATTGTATTTAGAGATTTTAGTGTACTTAGCAGAGCTTATGACTATGTACTGCCGGCTTTGGGGTTGTATGACTGATATTCAATTTAGCTATGTTATTTCAGTTATTAGTTAATGTTTGCAGTTAAGTTGGTTAATTCTGTTAATTCTCAGCATGCGTTAGGCTTACCTAGTCCTAGGAACTAGGTGCCATCACGATCCTTAAGGTGGGATTTTGTGGTCGTGATAGTCTGACTTGTTCGATGTAAGTAACATATCTAAACTTGTATTTGAGCGTAATTATCCCTGAGAACTATGATATTTAATATGTGTTTGGGGTGACGCACATGCTAGGTGATGGGTGTGTGTGTGCGCGCGCTGGGGTATTCATGATCCAGGTAGTTCTTAGACTATTATATTCCTTGTTTTGCTATCATACTTCTTTGATTTCATGATTTCTCCATTTGTATGACTACTTGAGTTATAATTCATGCTAGAGATAATGTGTAGGCTATATGTGTAATTATTTGAGACATGATAGGGCTATTTTTGCCATGTGGAGCTATTTTCCAAAGCCATAGTCATATTGTTCAGTCTCTGTTTTCAAGCTCTTCTGATGTGCTAGCTCATATTTTATTGGTGTCCTTGTACATGATACTAGTTTGACCTGAATTGGTGGCAATTTTTGTTATTCCATGTTGTGTAATTGGATTATGTTTCTGTGAGACATCGGCATATGGAAACTTGAGCGTATTGATTATTGATGTGTGTCGTAGAGCCGTGTTGTGAGTGATATTTGGATCGGGTTGCATGCCGCAATAGAATATATTTGCTTTTTATTGATATTTGGACGGGTTGAACGCCGCAATAGGCCATATTGGCTATTGATTGATATTTGAATCAGGTTGCACGTTGTTGCATGCCAAATTGGCTTTTGATTAGTGCTTGGGCCAGGATCCGCCCCTCCGTAGTCTGATATTTATAGTGAGCGCAGGCACAGTGATATATATACACATGCTTTGTTGAGGGGCATTTATGCCAGGCACCCTTACAGTGTAGAGTGATTGTGTGTGTGATGGTGACGGGCAATTGAGCCAGGCACCTTGAGTGTGCTGAGAATGAGTGCACTTGATGACTTCACCATGATATTATTGACTTGACATGTAGGCAGAGAGATGTATTGTACTCATGCTAGTTGGCAACATGGTGTTATTGGCTTGACATGTATACTTGACATGCAGGCATAGAGATGCCTTTTCCTCATGTTATCTGGTAAATAAAATTTCTTCTTTATTGCTGAAAGCTTGGGAAAAATCACGATTCTTTGATAAACTCATATTTTGGTGATTTCAGTGAAAGATTTGGGCTTTAATTGTATATTGGTAAAGCATGTCTAAATTTCCATATTTTTTATCGAGCTGAAAGTGATAACCTTTGAGTTATTTACCGTTATTGGCATTATTATATCCTGTGTTATTGCTGATTACTAGTGTTGGACACTGACCATCTTCCGAGCTTATCACTGCTTTCAACCTGAGGTTAGGTTTGTTACTTATTGTACACATGGGGTTAGTTTTACTCATACTACACTTCTATAACTTGCGTGCAGATCTTAGAGTTGATGTTATTGTTTATGGCGGGAGCTGGCATTCAAGATGTACCTGTTGTCCGGATATAGCTACCACTTGTCCTTGGTGGTTTTACATTAAAATTCATTTTATGTACATTCCAAACATATGTGGTATTTATTTTCATACCAACTTTGTAAATCTAAGTCTTAGTGCCTAATGACTTGGACTACCAATCCTAGGAATTTTATATAGACGTTCAGTTATTTCACTAATTGACTCTTATTATTCTTATTTGAGTTATGTTGACTGTTATTAGGCATACCTAGTGGGTAGGGTTAGGTTCCATCATGACTGGATGGATTTTATGTCGTGACAAGTGCAGAGAGGGAATGTGCTACTCAAAACGATTGTATCGGAGATCAATTTTGTAGACCCTTTTACTAAGAGCATGACACAGAAGACTTTCGATAGGTATGTAGATGGAATGGGTATTAAGGTTGTAGATGCATGGTTATGAGTCTAAGTGGGAGATTGTTAAGATACACTATAAATCATACAATTTTTTACAATATTCTTTATGGAATAATTATTTTGTTTATTATTGAATTCAACAAAATTTTATTTTAAAATATCATGTATTCGTTTGTGTGTCCTTTGCTTATATAGTAGATGATTTTGTGTATAACGTTTAACTTTGTAACGGCCAGACCAGTTGTTTTGACCTTTAGCACTTTGTTCAGTGGGTTGAGTCCTTGAGTAGCTTCACATTATGCATTACGACTTGCTTGTATGGTTGGTTTTGATTTTCGAGAGGTTCAGACTTAATTTGGAAGAGTAATTCTCAATTTGGAAGCTTTAAGTTGGAAGAGTTGACTAAGGTTTGACTTCTGAGTAAATGACCTCAGAATCAGGATTAAATAGTTCGAATAGGTTTATATAGTGATTTTGTACTTGGGTATATAATTGGATGAATTTGGATGTTCCTAGAATATTTCGGCTCTATTAGTTAAAAGTTAGCAGTTTGAGGAATGGGAGAGTCCACAAGTTTGACCAGGAGTTGACTTTGAGGCTATCAGGGTCAGATTGTTGTTCCGGGAATCAGAATAGGTCCATTGTTTCATTTGGGATTGGTGTCCAAAATTTGGGTTAATTTCGGATTGGTTAGATTTTAATCGGACGCTTGGTTCGAAGTTGGAAGTTTATGAACTTAAGAGATTGATCTTGTTCGGTGATTCTTGGCTTGGATGTTAATTTTGGAGTTTTGAACCTTCAGATAAGTTTGGATTATGTATATGGACTTGTTGGCATGTTCGTACGGGATTCCGAGGGGCTCAGGTGAGTTTTAGGGTGTCTTCGGATCATTTTGATCCAGTTTGAGGTTGCTGGTTTCAGGTGTTCATGGATGCATCATGATTGCGATGTGCTGCACGTGATTGTGGATTAGATTTTGAGGTAGATGAATTATTTTTCTTTGCGTACGCGAGTATGATGATGCGATTGCGTAAGCTAGAGGAGTTCGTTTATGTGTTGGCATGTGCGGGGACGCGTTCGCATAGGGGATGAGGCTGGTTGGAGTTGTTTCTCGCGTTCGCAGATGGTTTGAAGCATTCGCATATGGTATGTCGTGATCATGGAGGCTTATTTGGGTAGTGGAATTTCTATGCTTCGTGATCGCGAAGCATTAGACCGCGATCGTGAAGGGTTTACCTGGAGTAGATTATTTAAGTTGCTATATCAGGACTTTATCTATTATTTCATATTTTGAGCCCAAACCATCGGGAAGAGGATATTTGGAAGAGCAATTTCACTACTACATTTGAGGTAAGCAATTTGCACTTGTATTTGGCTTAATATCTTGATTACTCATAGATTTCTACCCCTAAAACTTAGGATTTTGAAAGGAAATTTGGGGGTTTTGTCTACTCTTTAAGAGAGGGTAATTTGGGGTTTTGACCATTGATTTAGACCTGAATTTGGAAACTAATTATATATCTGGACTCGCCAGGTTATGGGTTATAGGATTTTGGTATTGGTTTCGGATTTCGGGCATGCGAGCTCGACTTGATTTTTGTTGAATTTCGGGGATTTCATCAAAGATCGAAGCTTTATGGATAGGGATCGGTTCCTATGAAATTGTTGATTTCCTTGGATGATGTTTGGCTTGGATTTGCGCAATTGGAGAGCTAGATCGGGGTTTTAACGTGATTCGAGGTTGAACACTGGCCTGTATGAGACAAGTAACTTGTCTAAACTTGGATTTGAGGGTAATTTCCGGTTGGATATGGTATTTGTTACTTGATAGGGGTGACATATATGCTAGGTGACGAGCGTTTATTCGTCCACTATGATTATTCATGATCGAGGTAGTTCTTAGGCTATTATATGCCTTATTTTGCTATCATGCTTCTTTGATACCATGATTTCTCCGTTTGTATGACTACGTGGGTTATTATTCATGTTAGAAATCATGTCCAGGCTATCTCTGTCTCTGTGCACTTTGATGTGTTATCTCATATGTTATTGGTGTTCTCGTACGTGACATGAGTTTTAAGCTGGATTTGTGGCATATTGTTATATTTCGTGTGCTATGTTGGATTATGTTTCTCTCAGATGTTGGCATATGGATACTTGAGTGGATTGATGACTGATCTTGGGCCATAAAGCCATATTGGTATTGATATTGAGATGACACGCATGTTAGGACCCACGTTGGGCTAGGTGGTATTTTTTAGGGGGCGACGCTTGCACAAGACCCCATGTTGGGCTATATGATATTGATTGTTGACTTAGATCTGATCAGATCTTGGGCAAGGACCCGCTCTTCTGTAGTCTGGTATTTACCGTGAGTGCAGGCATAAGGTCATATATGTGCTTGAGTGAGAGACTTATGTTAGGAACCCGTACAATACTGAGCGTGTGTATATGTGTGTGTGAGGGTCCATGGGCTTTGAGCCAGGCAGCATGAGCATGCTTAGAGTATGTTTCAGGGGTATTGTGGCAGACATTATGACTGCGCTGAGAGGTTCTTATACTTGATGATTTGAGTGTAAAATTGTTGATCTGGCATGTATGGATAACATGCAGGTGTGGAGCTGTATTTGGTAAGTGTACTTGAGGATTTAAGCTTGATATCGCGGTTTTATCCTATTAAATACATATTTAAGTGAATTCTATGGAAGTTGATGCCTTGATTATTATATCTGAAAAGCATGTCTATGTTTCCTCTTATTGTGTTAACCTGAGCTTAGTATCATTTAAGTTGTTCTCTTTCACATGCTATTATTCTGTTGTTATTGTTTTTGGTGGCTGTGGAAAGTGAGCGTCGGACCTTGCCTAGCTCGTCACTGCTTTCAGCATGAGTTTAGGCTTGTTACTTATTGAGTACATAGGATTGGTTGTACTCATACTACACTTTGTACTTCGTGCGCATATACAAATATTGTTGATCATGGTTGTTGCCCGTGAGCCAGATCCGGAGTAGTGGGAATTCTCGAGGTAGAATTGTTGTTCCGTTTGTAGGCCTTGAAGTCCCTTCCATATTTTATGTAACACTTTATAGTCTTTCAGATAGTATTGTACTTGATTCAGACTTTGTATTTACGTATTTCTTAGAGCTCATACACTTAGTGACACCAGGTCATCGGATGGTTTATTTGTATTGTGACTATTTACAATAGTTAATTATCATTATTTATACCATTGAGACCATTTATTGCTACCATTTAATTTTGTTTCTGCTTATTTATTGATGGCTTGCCTAGCTACCGGTGTTAGGCGACATCACGGCTCCGGTGGGAGTTTTGGGTCGTGACAAGTTGGTATCAGAGCACTAGGTTGCGTAGGTCTCACGAGTCATGAGCAGTCCTAGTAGAGTCTTGTGGATCGGTACAAAGATGTCTATAGTTATCTTCGAGAAGCTATAGCACTTTAGGAAACTTTCCCTTTCTTTTTTTCTTATTGTGCGACTTTGTCTCAGCTGAAAGCCTATATCTCCAGTTCCTTCCTAATCATTATATGTGATTTTCAGTACTTGATATCGGCTGGGCACCGGTGAGTTGTGATGATGATATAGATGCGGTGCACTATGCCTTTGCCCATGTTATTAGATCACACTACTATTATAGCTCTGCAGATGACTTGTCGTCTATTGCAGCCCTAGTGTTGGTGTTGCCCACGGGTTTGGGGCCTTATAAAGTGTATTGTGATGATTCAGGCATTGGTCTTGACACAGTGTGGGAGATGACTAGTAGGGTATTTCTTAAGCTTGTAGTTGTAGAAGCCCGTGAGAAGGATTACTTAGTTCACGATTCGAAGTTTGGAATTTGTTCCATCAGAGGCAATGCATTTGGGCTATGGATTTAGGCCCTGGTCAATAGATTCATGAGATTGGGTATTTCTACGTTGAATAGAGCTCTCATGTTTGTTGTTGCGCAGCCATCCTTGTTTGAGTGCATTAAGGATTGTCGGTATGATAGTTTCTATTTGCTCACCCTTAGAGGCACGATATATGAGGTAGTGCTAAGGAGGTGGTCCTTGGTGTGGATGGTGTGTGGCGACTTTTGGGTCGGATTTGCATTCGTAGTGTTGATGATTCGAGGGAGATGATCCTGGAGAAGGCTCGTGGTTGTGGTTTCTATGCGTCAAGGTGATATAGAGGTATATCATGATTCGAGGCAGCATTTTTGAGCAAGTTTCCGGTGTTTGAATGTCATTCGATCAAGAGTGAGCTTCAGAAACTAAGTGGTTACCTTGGAAAATGGTCAAGAAATAGGGGCGTAACATTGTGGATTTTATGCTAGGATTGCCACGGATTATCGGGGGTGGTTTACGCTATTTGGGTAATTATGGACAATAGAGGGCATTTCATATTGGTGGCGGCTTCTTACACCTTGAAACTTCGAATTTGACGAGAAAGGTTTGCTTGAGATTTTGAGGGATTTGAATGCTTGATTATAATCTTGGTGTGGAAGCCGTCTTGAATTAAGATATGTTGAAGGGTCTTTTAGTTGTTCATTGGTGGAAAGGAATGGATTTTTGCAACTTATGGACTAGTGTGGACTCGGAAGGAGTCATTTGTTACGTAGCATTGTTCCATGGCAAGTCATAAAGAGATGTTGGTATGAGGTCGCACAGGTGGGCTATCTCCTATAAGGAAATTAGTGATTGCATGATTTCTTATGAGGTCCCTATGAAGAGTTTCACCTTCTATCCAGTAGAGTGTATGTGCTACGATGTGGGTTTGGGTCACTTGAGGAAGATGGCACGATTGTCATGAAGTTGAGTGTGCTTTTGGGCTGATAAATTGGGATACGTTATGATTGATGTGGCTTGGGCTTAGGAGAAATTTAGCTGAGTAATAGTGTATGATCATGGCGATTAGGGAGGAGTGGTCATTACCGATTCTTGGATTATGTAATAGTAGCTTGAAGCAAAGTAGAGGTGTCTACCAGAGGAGATTGGGTCACCTAGTTGTGTGTTGTGATAGATTCTAGACTCACAGACATTTGTGGGTTAGATATAATTCTAGGAGAATGACTTCGAGGATGATCCGAGCAAGATATTTCTGGTAGCGTGTTGTATTTCATCTTTGTGATATATGGAGATTATGGAAGGACTCAGGTTATATTCTTCTATTGAGGTAGTGTTCAAGGGAAGGACTCGCTCAGTTATCTCATGTGGTGTATTCATATGCTATCATAGCACTAATTATTCAACATGATTGTTTATGTACTCAAGACTAGGACGGAGTGTGTGACTCTTGAGAAGGTTCTGATGGATTCAAGAGTTAATATGTGGTATCTATAGATTTCTGGATTGGGGTGTGATTAAAGATTCATGATTTGTGAAGGATGTGGAAGAGACTTGCAGCATTTATGTATCATTATCGGTTGTGCGAGGCAGTGTTTAAGAGGTAGAAGAAACATCTTCAGATTTATAGAAAGCTTCTTTAAAATAGGTATGAGATACTATTGGATGTATCAAAGGTAATACGTGGCTCATAATCCTTAGAACAACGAGATTTTCATGTGGGGGTCACTTGGGATGAGTTTCGATTGAGTTCCATAGTGTACTGCGAAGGAGTTGTATTGCTATGAAAATGTGTCATGAGTAATCTAAAGAAGTTGAGTCCATTTAGCAGTGGTTTGGCTTAGCATGATAATGGAAACAATCAGTTCCTTTGAATATTGTGAGGCGTTATAGGTATTTGTGGTAATATTGTAGAGTTTGGCAATCTGTGTGACTTGGGCGATCTATAGGGATTTAGTTTGGATGGTTTGGTTATGTGCATATGGGCTCCGAAGAGTTTACGATGTTTGTGATCATGACATGCGTTTGATGTCTAATTCAGGAATGGAAGTTTGTTGTGTGTTGTTCTTTTCTCCTGAATTAAGCTTCGTGGAAGGTCAAAATTGATAATGGGATCCTCGTATTTTTGCATTTTAGCGTGATAGATGCGGTGAGCTATATGGAATTAGGGAATGAAGGAACAAGGTTGCAGTTATGTTTTCATAAAGAGGTCATGAGTTCTAGTCAGCATGAGATATTTCATATGTTTAAGAGTGTGCTAGTGCTGCTTTGTATCGCTTGAGAAGCGCGCGTCTTATGGTAGATGTATTGTGTATCAGTATGCGGATGCTTGGCTTGTACCTCAAAAATCAGGTGGCTATTAGCCATTGAGGTTCAGACTTTTTGCTCGATGTAGAAGGTTATAGGAGTATTTACTATGGGGGATTGTGTATGCGGATCGTGTTAGTAATGTAAGAGGGAGAGTTGGATATCTGGTATGGAGACTTTGGTACACCAGTGGTACGGAGATTTTGTCTATGAGGACGGACTATCCCCCTGGTTGCGGGCTGGGGAAGTGTGTTTAGGTTTTGGCAGTCGGCTGTATGTGTCATGGTTAGAGCCACTGTGGGATTTTGGATGGCCATTGACTTATCACGGAATGGACCAAATCGATTTGGAGACCCATTAGTAGGCCTAATGAGAATGTGTATTCTTTACTGTACTGGAGGGTTTTGCTCAATGCGGCGTTTGTTATGAGTTCGTCATCGGGCCGAATAGATGTTATTCCTGCCTTGATCAGTTTCATTTGTTACTTCCTTATGCTACGATGGGTTTTGAGACGACTCGGTTATTAACGTGCATGTTGTAGTTTTGATTAGGCCTTGTGGCGATATATAAGCGAGATGGATCTTGAGATGTTGACTTGCTTGTTACGCCTTATCTGAAATATATGTTTGACTTGCAGGCATAGAGATGATGACTTGCTTGATACTATTGATTTACGTGTATACTTGACATGTAGGCATAGAGATGAACTTTCCTCATGCTAACTGGTAATTGACCTATTTTATCTGTGTAGGGTTGTAAATTGTTATACTTGAAAGCATGCCTAAATTTCTGAAATAAGAACGAGTTGTATTTAATACCATTGATCAAATATTGCTACGGTTTATCCTGTATTCTCTGAACTGTTATTGGTTGTTGGTACTGGCATTTGACTGTTGTTCTGAGCTCATCATTGCTTTAAACACAAGGTTATACTTATTGAGTACATTGGGTCAGTTGTACTCATACTACACCCTACACTTTGTGTGCAGATCCAGGCACATTCGGTCGAGGTGATTTTCAGGNTTGATATCGCGGTTTTATCCTATTAAATACATATTTAAGTGAATTCTATGGAAGTTGATGCCTTGATTATTATATCTGAAAAGCATGTCTATGTTTCCTCTTATTGTGTTAACCTGAGCTTAGTATCATTTAAGTTGTTCTCTTTCACATGCTATTATTCTGTTGTTATTGTTTTTGGTGGCTGTGGAAAGTGAGCGTCGGACCTTGCCTAGCTCGTCACTGCTTTCAGCATGAGTTTAGGCTTGTTACTTATTGAGTACATAGGATTGGTTGTACTCATACTACACTTTGTACTTCGTGCGCATATACAAATATTGTTGATCATGGTTGTTGCCCGTGAGCCAGATCCGGAGTAGTGGGAATTCTCGAGGTAGAATTGTTGTTCCGTTTGTAGGCCTTGAAGTCCCTTCCATATTTTATGTAACACTTTATAGTCTTTCAGATAGTATTGTACTTGATTCAGACTTTGTATTTACGTATTTCTTAGAGCTCATACACTTAGTGACACCAGGTCATCGGATGGTTTATTTGTATTGTGACTATTTACAATAGTTAATTATCATTATTTATACCATTGAGACCATTTATTGCTACCATTTAATTTTGTTTCTGCTTATTTATTGATGGCTTGCCTAGCTACCGGTGTTAGGCGACATCACGGCTCCGGTGGGAGTTTTGGGTCGTGACAAGTTGGTATCAGAGCACTAGGTTGCGTAGGTCTCACGAGTCATGAGCAGTCCTAGTAGAGTCTTGTGGATCGGTACAAAGATGTCTATAGTTATCTTCGAGAAGCTATAGCACTTTAGGAAACTTTCCCTTTCTTTTTTTCTTATTGTGCGACTTTGTCTCAGCTGAAAGCCTATATCTCCAGTTCCTTCCTAATCATTATATGTGATTTTCAGTACTTGATATCGGCTGGGCACCGGTGAGTTGTGATGATGATATAGATGCGGTGCACTATGCCTTTGCCCATGTTATTAGATCACACTACTATTATAGCTCTGCAGATGACTTGTCGTCTATTGCAGCCCTAGTGTTGGTGTTGCCCACGGGTTTGGGGCCTTATAAAGTGTATTGTGATGATTCAGGCATTGGTCTTGACACGGTGTGGGAGATGACTAGTAGGGTATTTCTTAAGCTTGTAGTTGTAGAAGCCCGTGAGAAGGATTACTTAGTTCACGATTCGAAGTTTGGAATTTGTTCCATCAGAGGCAATGCATTTGGGCTATGGATTTAGGCCCTGGTCAATAGATTCATGAGATTGGGTATTTCTACGTTGAATAGAGCTCTCATGTTTGTTGTTGCGCAGCCATCCTTGTTTGAGTGCATTAAGGATTGTCGGTATGATAGTTTCTATTTGCTCACCCTTAGAGGCACGATATATGAGGTAGTGCTAAGGAGGTGGTCCTTGGTGTGGATGGTGTGTGGCGACTTTTGGGTCGGATTTGCATTCGTAGTGTTGATGATTCGAGGGAGATGATCCTGGAGAAGGCTCGTGGTTGTGGTTTCTATGCGTCAAGGTGATATAGAGGTATATCATGATTCGAGGCAGCATTTTTGAGCAAGTTTCCGGTGTTTGAATGTCATTCGATCAAGAGTGAGCTTCAGAAACTAAGTGGTTACCTTGGAAAATGGTCAAGAAATAGGGGCGTAACATTGTGGATTTTATGCTAGGATTGCCACGGATTATCGGGGGTGGTTTACGCTATTTGGGTAATTATGGACAATAGAGGGCATTTCATATTGGTGGCGGCTTCTTACACCTTGAAACTTCGAATTTGACGAGAAAGGTTTGCTTGAGATTTTGAGGGATTTGAATGCTTGATTATAATCTTGGTGTGGAAGCCGTCTTGAATTAAGATATGTTGAAGGGTCTTTTAGTTGTTCATTGGTGGAAAGGAATGGATTTTTGCAACTTATGGACTAGTGTGGACTCGGAAGGAGTCATTTGTTACGTAGCATTGTTCCATGGCAAGTCATAAAGAGATGTTGGTATGAGGTCGCACAGGTGGGCTATCTCCTATAAGGAAATTAGTGATTGCATGATTTCTTATGAGGTCCCTATGAAGAGTTTCACCTTCTATCCAGTAGAGTGTATGTGCTACGATGTGGGTTTGGGTCACTTGAGGAAGATGGCACGATTGTCATGAAGTTGAGTGTGCTTTTGGGCTGATAAATTGGGATACGTTATGATTGATGTGGCTTGGGCTTAGGAGAAATTTAGCTGAGTAATAGTGTATGATCATGGCGATTAGGGAGGAGTGGTCATTACCGATTCTTGGATTATGTAATAGTAGCTTGAAGCAAAGTAGAGGTGTCTACCAGAGGAGATTGGGTCACCTAGTTGTGTGTTGTGATAGATTCTAGACTCACAGACATTTGTGGGTTAGATATAATTCTAGGAGAATGACTTCGAGGATGATCCGAGCAAGATATTTCTGGTAGCGTGTTGTATTTCATCTTTGTGATATATGGAGATTATGGAAGGACTCAGGTTATATTCTTCTATTGAGGTAGTGTTCAAGGGAAGGACTCGCTCAGTTATCTCATGTGGTGTATTCATATGCTATCATAGCACTAATTATTCAACATGATTGTTTATGTACTCAAGACTAGGACGGAGTGTGTGACTCTTGAGAAGGTTCTGATGGATTCAAGAGTTAATATGTGGTATCTATAGATTTCTGGATTGGGGTGTGATTAAAGATTCATGATTTGTGAAGGATGTGGAAGAGACTTGCAGCATTTATGTATCATTATCGGTTGTGCGAGGCAGTGTTTAAGAGGTAGAAGAAACATCTTCAGATTTATAGAAAGCTTCTTTAAAATAGGTATGAGATACTATTGGATGTATCAAAGGTAATACGTGGCTCATAATCCTTAGAACAACGAGATTTTCATGTGGGGGTCACTTGGGATGAGTTTCGATTGAGTTCCATAGTGTACTGCGAAGGAGTTGTATTGCTATGAAAATGTGTCATGAGTAATCTAAAGAAGTTGAGTCCATTTAGCAGTGGTTTGGCTTAGCATGATAATGGAAACAATCAGTTCCTTTGAATATTGTGAGGCGTTATAGGTATTTGTGGTAATATTGTAGAGTTTGGCAATCTGTGTGACTTGGGCGATCTATAGGGATTTAGTTTGGATGGTTTGGTTATGTGCATATGGGCTCCGAAGAGTTTACGATGTTTGTGATCATGACATGCGTTTGATGTCTAATTCAGGAATGGAAGTTTGTTGTGTGTTGTTCTTTTCTCCTGAATTAAGCTTCGTGGAAGGTCAAAATTGATAATGGGATCCTCGTATTTTTGCATTTTAGCGTGATAGATGCGGTGAGCTATATGGAATTAGGGAATGAAGGAACAAGGTTGCAGTTATGTTTTCATAAAGAGGTCATGAGTTCTAGTCAGCATGAGATATTTCATATGTTTAAGAGTGTGCTAGTGCTGCTTTGTATCGCTTGAGAAGCGCGCGTCTTATGGTAGATGTATTGTGTATCAGTATGCGGATGCTTGGCTTGTACCTCAAAAATCAGGTGGCTAGTAGCCATTGAGGTTCAGACTTTTTGCTCGATGTAGAAGGTTATAGGAGTATTTACTATGGGGGATTGTGTATGCGGATCGTGTTAGTAATGTAAGAGGGAGAGTTGGATATCTGGTATGGAGACTTTGGTACACCAGTGGTACGGAGATTTTGTCTATGAGGACGGACTATCCCCCTGGTTGCGGGCTGGGGAAGTGTGTTTAGGTTTTGGCAGTCGGCTGTATGTGTCATGGTTAGAGCCACTGTGGGATTTTGGATGGCCATTGACTTATCACGGAATGGACCAAATCGATTTGGAGACCCATTAGTAGGCCTAATGAGAATGTGTATTCTTTACTGTACTGGAGGGTTTTGCTCAATGCGGCGTTTGTTATGAGTTCGTCATCGGGCCGAATAGATGTTATTCCTGCCTTGATCAGTTTCATTTGTTACTTCCTTATGCTACGATGGGTTTTGAGACGACTCGGTTATTAACGTGCATGTTGTAGTTTTGATTAGGCCTTGTGGCGATATATAAGCGAGATGGATCTTGAGATGTTGACTTGCTTGTTACGCCTTATCTGAAATATATGTTTGACTTGCAGGCATAGAGATGATGACTTGCTTGATACTATTGATTTACGTGTATACTTGACATGTAGGCATAGAGATGAACTTTCCTCATGCTAACTGGTAATTGACCTATTTTATCTGTGTAGGGTTGTAAATTGTTATACTTGAAAGCATGCCTAAATTTCTGAAATAAGAACGAGTTGTATTTAATACCATTGATCAAATATTGCTACGGTTTATCCTGTATTCTCTGAACTGTTATTGGTTGTTGGTACTGGCATTTGACTGTTGTTCTGAGCTCATCATTGCTTTAAACACAAGGTTATACTTATTGAGTACATTGGGTCAGTTGTACTCATACTACACCCTACACTTTGTGTGCAGATCCAGGCACATTCGGTCGAGGTGATTTTCAGGATTGAGTTGTGCCAGCTATTTGGGAGACTACAAGGTAGCTGCCATACCGTCCGCAGCCCTTGAAGTTCTCTTCCCGTTATCTTTATATTTATTGTTTTTCATGTTTAGACAGTTGTAGTAGAGGATTTATTTTGTACCTTGTTATTCTGTAATGCTCGTGTACATGTTGACACTATATTTTGGGCTTGGTTGTAGTAGAATTTTGATTTTATTATCAGATATTTTATAGTATTCTTGCGTTGTTGAGTTATTAGACCATGTTATCTCATTTTTCATTGTTATTCATGTGATTATTGGCTTACCTAGGGGGTTGGATTAAGTGTCATCATGACTTGTGGATTTTAGGTCGTGACAAGTTGGTATCAGAGCACTAGGTTACTTAGGTCTCACGAGTCAAGAGCAAGTTTAGTAGAGTCTTGTGGATCGGTACGGAGACGTCTGTACTTATCTTTGAGAGGCTACCGAACTATTAAGAAACTTCACTTTCTTGCATTCTTATCGTGCGAATTTGTTCATTTTGATGTTTGAACTTGACGCTTTTATTCTCTCACAGATGGTGAGGATACGTGCGATCGGATCAGGTGGACGACCATCAGTACCACCAGCTAGCGCCGCGAGAGGCCGGGACCGCGGTAGAGGCCGAGCTGCTGCTCGTACCACAGCTAGAGAAACACCTATGGAGCCACCAGTTGCACCAGCTGAGGAGCAGGTACCAGATGTTATTGAGCCGGTGGGAGCCGCTCAGGCACCAACTGTGCCCATTGTGATTTCAGGCCTTTAGGAGGCTTTAGCCAAGATTTTGACTATATGCACTAGCCTTGCTCAGGCGGTTTCAGTTCTAGCCGCACCAGCCACTTCTCATGCCAGGGGAGGTGCTCAGACTCCTGCCGCTCGTACTCCAAAGCATGTAGCTCAGGGACTCCAGACAACGAGGGTACTACCAGCTCAGTCGGTTGTTGCTTCTCGGGCCAAGGTTGGCCTACCTTGAGTGATGAGGAGCAAAATAGACTAGAGAGGTTTGAGAGACTAGTTCAGCGTGGAGGAGTCAGAGAATGCTCTGGACTTTTTAGACCGGTTTCAGCGGATTCTTCGCACAACAGGTATTTTGGAGACCAGTGGAGTTGCATTTACCACTTTCCAGTTTATTGGGGAAGCCTACCACTTATAAGTTGAGCAGGCCAAATGGCGTAATGCCACTTT
>AWOL01S0257062.1:0-10824 GCA_000715115.1 Nicotiana otophora
ATGGTGAAAAAAAACCTATTCCAAGTTCTAGAACCGAAATCCAAACCCGTTATCAATAAATTATGTTAAATCAAGTTAAGGACTTCCGAATTCGATTCCGGGCATTCGACCTAAGTCCCAAATCACAATACGGACCCACCAGGACCGTCAAGTCACAGATCCTGGTCTGTTTACACAAAATATTGACCGTAGTCAACTCAAATAAGTTTTAAGGCAAACTTTTACATTTTCATCAATCTCTAACATAAAAACTTTTCCGAACAAGACACAAATAACGCACGCAAATCGAAGAATACTAAATGGAGCTAGTTAAGGTCTCGGAAAGCAAAAATAAAGGCTAAAACTCAAGGTGACCTATGGGATCATCACCAAACATTAAATAATTCCATAGAAAATAAACCCAAGCGATAAAGGTCGAATCTTTAATCAAATACTCAAAGTCAACAAAAATATTAACCCGGGCCCATACCACGAAATCCGAAAAAACTCACAAATTTCGATAACCCATTCGAATACGAGTTAAACCATGCTAATTTTACTCAAATCCGACTGTGCATCGATGCTCAAACCCAATTACTCACTTTAGAAAGTTTAGACAAAAACCAGCAATTTCTCTAATCAAAACAAGGATTAATTCACAAATGAACTAGTTAATCATGTTAAATACAAAAATTAAGGTTAGATACTGACACCCATAAAAAGACGAGAAGAACTGTGCAAAAAGCACCTAAATAGGAGTTCTAGAACTCAAAATATGCTCAAAATACCAAAAGAACGCAGTTTGATTTTTTAATACAGAGAGATTCCGCTTTTGGGCACAAAAAGCCGCACATGCAGTTTTCCAACTGTCATTTCTACTTTTGCGGACCACTTTTCGCACTTGCGTGGTCGCAGATGCGGACCCCACTTTGCATCTGCGAAGCACCAACACTAGCTATCTTCTCCGATACTAAAATGGGCATAACTTCCTCATACGATGTCCAAAGTCAATGATTCTTTTTCTATGGCTCGGTAATTATGATACGGATCTAATGTTACATTCAAAAAAGAATTTAGATCTCATTTGCTTAATATGGTACCATTTATGCTTGAAGAAACGACGTCAAAAAATCTAATATGAGCGCAACACAACCCAAACTTATGCAAAACTCACTCGAGCCCCTCAAGATCCTGTGCGAACATACCAATAAGTCCCAAAACATAACACGGACTTGCTCGAAGCATCGAATCCCACATAAACATCAAAACCATGAATCACACCTCAAATTAAGCTTAGTGAACTATTTCAAATTTCTAAATTCCAAACTTCCGCCGAACACATCTAAATAACTCGGAATCACCTTAAATTTTGCACATAAGTTCCAAATGACATAACAAACCTATTCCAACTCTTGGGACAACAATCCAAACCCAATAACATAGAAGTCAACTTCTGGTCAAACCTATGAACTTTCCAAGCCTTCAATTGCCAACTTTCGTCAAATAGAGCCAAAACCTTCTAGAAGCATCCAAATACAAATTTGGGCATATCCCAAGTCCAAAATTACCATACTGACCTAACAGAACCATATAATTCCGATTCAAGGTCAAATACACAAAAGATAAACTTGATCAAATCTTCCAACTTAAAGCCTCCAAATTGAAATTCATTCTTCCATATCGATCCCGAACCACTCGAAAACCAAAACCGCCGACACACATAAGTCATAATACATAACATGAAGCTACTCAAGACTTCAAACCACCAAGTTGAATGCAAATGCTCAAAATGACCGGTCGAGTCATTACATTCTTCCCCACTTAAACATATGTTCATCCTCGGGCGTGCCAAAAATAGTTCCAAAGCCATTGAATCATTGTATAAACTCATCACGCACATACTCATGGGTGATTGCACGTCACTCCTATCCATATAAGTCCAACAACACAATCTAACTACAAATCCTTGCTCTAGCCTTAGTCCTTAAACCTTAGAACCCAATCCCAACGTTCAAAATTCATTATAAGACCCGAGTTTTGCATCTATACACTATATAAGTCCGAACAAGCAGTTTTAAGTTGTAACCATAACCCAACATATAATCACATGATATATCGCATAACTTAGATACTCATAGTAATAACTTCCGACCACAATAACTGCCTAATAACAAACCGATACCAGTAACAAATATCATATAAAATAAAACCTTGTCCTAAACCTTCATACACTGCCAATGATGAAAGAAACATGTAGAAACTCATAACCACTCATCAGATCAACAAGTCGTGGAGTTCTCTCGCCTTACAAGAACCATATCCAAATTCTAATAGCACTCATTCCAGGTCCAATAAACTCACCTCATCCAGTACAAGCTACTCGACCGACATGCCACACCAATACCACCTAGTGCCACATACCATACAATTCGTGCACCTAACAAACAACAACTCAAATGTACCCAATGATGGAAAGAGAATTAAATGAAAGAACTGTCACGCAAGCTCAACTGATACCACCAAAGAGCGCAATGCTATGAGCCCATCACAAAAATGAGAAACAAAACACATGAAATAAGCATAACGAATCATATCCCAACATAACTCTGCTGCGATGCGTGACCCACTCCAAATGCCAGCCCCCACGGAATACATGACGGTAGTCTATCATTGCGTGTTTTAGTTGCTTATCACACTCTAATTTACTACACTTTAATTGAGTTTAAGCGTAAATCGCTAGTGTTTTGCACTAATTATGTATTTTATGCTTTATAGGATTGATCTCGAGCTTGTAGATGTTATGGAATGAATTCAAGATATTCTGGAGCTTTGAAGTCTGAGTAAAAGCTCAATGATTAAGTTGGGATCGAGTTCTGGGATCAACAAACAATTGTGCATTCAATGAGAGAAACAAAGAATCAAGCAGGACGTCACCTAGGTGGCGAGCGTGCATTGGGCATGCATGTGAGGCAGAACACCATCCAAAGTGTGCGGTCATATACGCGAGTACCCTCCAAGGTGCGCGGCCGTGCACGTCCTATTTCGGAAAGAGTCTTATTCCGTGCAGGAGAAGGTGTGTTCATTTGGGCCCGACCCTACTTGGTATATATACATGGAAAAATGGTATTTTTGGGACTTTTGATACATCCAAGACCTAAGGAGGCTAATGAGAATTGGGAGAAGGAAGAGCAAAAGGGATTGCATCATTCAATCCTCACTAAAGACAAGAGTTTGGATTGTTGTATGCTTTCCTTTAACTTAAACTTATTTGTGATGGATTACTCCATATCTATGGAGTAGTTCTCTTTAGGGATTGATCGATTTGGTGTATTGAGAATTGTTTGTGGATATTAACTCTAAATTTTATGTATTGAATTGTTTTAGGTGTTTTAATTGTGGCATCTATTTGCACATATTCATGTAATCGAAAGAGGCATAACTTGTGATGTTTTGCATTATCTTGTTGGTTGAATTCATTGATTCTTCATAGTAATCGAAAAAGGCTAGTTGAATTATTGTTAGACCTAGTTAGGAGAATAATTGAAAGAAGTTTTTATAAAGAACAATCAACTATGAATTCTTGCATATCTTCACCGAGCATAAATTAGTTCATATTTTGAGGTTGAAACTTAATCGATAGAGGAGTTTCTATTGAACGTTTGAACTAATAATTGAGTGAATTAGAGAGACTCATTTGGACCTTAGGAGTGAATTAGCTAGAGTTAAATCCCAGACAAGTATCTTGCACCTATCCAATCACTCCCTATTTCCCCCCATTAATATCTTCCTTGCTTACTTTTGTTCGTTTGTCGTTAGTCAATAATCGTAGATTCTTAGTTAATTGTAGTTCTTAATCACATAATTCTCAACTGTTGATCATCTTAGATAGCAACCAAGCTATAAACTACGAAAATACTATTTAACTTCAATCCACGTGGATACGATATTATATTATACTATATTTCACTAGCGAGCATATTTAAATATGTATTTAAGCTCGTAAATTTTAGAGTCATTGCCGGGGATTGGAAATTAATAGTATTTGAAATATTTTGTGGTGCTAATTCAGGAATATTTTTATTTTTTTATTTTTCTCTTTTTATGTTTGGTGTTACTTGACTGTGTGCAGGCTACAAGTTAGATTGGTGCATGACTCAATCCTCTTGGAAGGAAGTGCTACCATACAAACCATAAATCGAGAAACAACTGAGATAGTTGAGGAAGGAAAGAAATCTCTCCGAGAATACAAAAAAGTTTGGGCAATCATTAACCAAGGAAGTTATGGCGGGAGATGAGGATAATGTTGATTTGGCTGTAAGAGAGGCAGCCCAACAAAGAGAAAAAGCTGCACGAGATGCAGAGGAGACAACTTTTTGAAATGCACAACTTTTCTATGAAGAGGAAAGGTCTCGAAGAATTGCTCAGAATCTACCTTTGGGTACAGACCAATTCGAAAATATAGCTTCTGGTGCTGGGCGACCACTGAGTGATTATGCTAGACCGGTATACAATTAAGGCTTATCAACTGTGAGACCACCTTCAGTTGCAGCTAACAGTTTTGAGTTAAATTAGGGGCTGCTTCAAACTCTTCAAAACAGCTGTGTCTTCAAAGGAAGGATGAACGAAGATCCAAACAATCATCTGGTGGACTTCGAAGAGATTATGAACACCTTTCAATATAGTGATGTGTCACAAGATGCAGTTTACTTAAGGGCATTCCCCTTCACTCTCAAAGACGATGCAAAGAACTGGCTTCGAAGCTTGCCTAATGGGTCGATTAGAACATGGGATGAGATGACCAGAAAATTTCATGACAAATATTGCACATCAGCTAAGACGGGCAATTTTAGAAGAGAAATCCATCACTTTTGCCAGAATGAGACTCAAACTGTGTTTGAAGCTTGAGAGAGGTTTAAGGAGATAATGTGAAAGTGTCAACATAGCGGAATTGAACTCTGGATGCAACTCCATGATTTTTGGGATGGATTGACACCCGTCGCTTGCAAAACATTAAGCAATGCAGCTGGATGGCCGTTGATGAAAAAGACTCCAGATGAGATAGTCACAATTCAAGATGAGTTATGTGAGGAAGCAAATCAATGGCCCTCTGAAATTGCTGAAAGAAGAAGATCAACTGGTGTTCACCAAGTTGATGCTAACACATCTCTACAGGTGCAAATTGATGCCATGTCCAAAGAAATAAGGAAGCTGACCTTAGCTTCGATACACAGTAGGCCCCATGTAGCGTGTGATATATGTGGAAGATCGCACCCTACTCATGAGTGTCAAGCTTCAATCGAGGAAGTTAATGCTATAGGGAATTATAACTTTAATGCAATGGGTCAGAAGCACCCTTGTTGTTCATAGAGTTCACCTGGGGGTACTGCAAATACATGGCAACAAAACAACTCCAGATTCTAGGGACAAGGAGATTAGGGTTTTGTGAATTAGCCGAGGCCGCAGTTCCAGCCTTAACATTCCACTCAACCTGGGCTAGAAGATCTAATGAAGTCTTTCATTCTCAAGACAGATGAGAGATTAGATGCTCATGGTTCATCTATCAAAGAACTTGGCACTGGTTTGCGAAACTTGGAGATGCAAGTGGGACAAAATGCAACTGTATTGTCTGAGAGAATCCCAGGTACTCTACCAGCTAACACTGAGAGAAATTCCAAAGAAACAATGAATGTTGTTACCTTGATAAGCGGGAAAGTGCTGAAAGATCCCACTCCAGTCCAACTAAAAGATGTGGTGCCTGAAAATGAAATTAGGGACCAGCTGAAAAATGAAGTTATTAGAAGAAGTGAGGCAAGCAGGGAGATGAGAAAAAAAGGAGAAAACTTCAAGAAGGGAAGAATCTAATGAGAGCGAGCATATGCATGCTCTACCTTTTCCCCAAAAGCTGTATAGAGAAAAGATGGACAAGCAGCTTGAGAGATTTGTAGATATGCTGAGACACGTTAATGTAAATTTGCCATTCACATAAGTGCTCTCATAATTGCCAGCTTATGCCAAATTCTTTAAGGAGATCCTTACAAAGAAGAGGAAGATAGAAGAGACCTAAGTGGTCAAGCTCACAGAGCACTGCAGCGCAATCTTTCAAAACAAACTCCCACAAAGGTGTGAAAATCCAGGGAGTTTTACTATACCTTTCTCATTAGGCACTCTTAATTTTGATTTTGCTATTTGTGTGATTTTTGTGCCTCCATTAATTTAATATCTTTGTCTATTTATAGTAATTGAATAATGAGCTTGGAGAGATAAGGTCTGTGCCAATATCTTTGCAGCTGGCAGACCAAATAACTATAATACCCGAAGGGATAGTGGAAGATGTCTTAGTTCAGGTAGATAAGTTTGTATTTCTTGTAGATATCATTATGGTGAAGATGGAGGAGAAAAAAGAGGTTCCCCTTATCTTATGAATACCATTCTTAGCAACGGGTAAAGAAATATTAGACATACATGATAGAAAGCTCTTGCTTAAAGTGGGTGAGGAGATAATGATTTTCGAGATGAATGTGGAGATGCGGGTGAGAAAGGAGAAGCCAGCTACGAGTGTAGAGTAGAGAGTGAGAAGCTCGAAAGAGAAGGTCCAAGTGATTAATAAAGATAAGTATGGTGTATACCCCAAGAAAGCTGAGAAGAAGCTGTCCGCGTGGATGTGTGCACTAGTTCAGGCACAAAAAATGGAGCCCGACTTTGATTCAGATCCTGACTAGAGATTCAGGAAAGTTCCTCTACCTTATGTTTTTTAATTGTGTGTCATGGGGACATGCCACAACTTAAATAGTAGGGTGGGGGATATTTGTATGTTGTATGTATATTAGTTTTAGTTTGTTTTGTTTTTTTTATAGTTAGAAGAAAGAAAAAATTCGAGAAAAATAAAACATAAAAATTTTAAATATTTTGATTTTTCCGACGATGGATATCATTCAACAGGTTTCTTGAGGGATTAAAGTTGAAATAAAGAGACAAAAAGATGTTTTTTGTTAGGTAATGTAATAATTCCCCCTTGATATTTCTTTGTGTCGCGGTTCTTTTCCAAGGGTTTTGTTTGAACCGGGTGTAATTAGTTTTTATTTTTGTTAGGAGTAGGAAGCCTTGTGTTGTGAGCTAACTTGGAAGCAATATATCTTAATTTTGTTATGCCTTGAGAATAGTGAGTGCTTTAGTTGTGACGCTTAGGCTCGGTTTTTTACTCTCGTGTAAGAACCTTAAAGTATATAACTTTAACTTTGCTTAACTTCTTTGACTAGAGTATCTTGATAATCCAATCTTGAGTGAGTTAGGTGCCATGTGTGTGTGAGGTTTTGTATATTCTGTGCATTGCATTTAATGTCTAGAACTAGCCTCGTGTGTTTGCAAAATGAAATAGTACTTTTATTCAGTCTTGGAAGTGATATAGGCATTTCTTTGTTGAGCCAATGATATGCGTTTACCCACCAATTGGTTATGTATCATAATTAACCCCGTTGAGCCCGTAATCTTATTTCTTTGGTAACTACATTACAAGCCTTACCCATTTGTTTGAATTAACCATCTATTTGAATCATTTACCTGTCGTGAGCACTTGAAATTGTATGAACTTTGTAAAAGTTGCAGTGTGGGGTGATTGGGCTTGTTTTGAGTGGAGCTAATGAAATAAGGAGAAAGGTTCACTGTTATGAAAAAAGTAAGAGCCACATAAAATTGAAAAAATAAATATACATAGTGTATTGTTGTGAAAATTATTCATTGATGAGTGGTAACTCTTGATGTAATTGTGCTTAAAGAAGTCGAGAGTTAATGTAAATTGATGTGAAGGTGGAGTATTAATTTGACATAAGTGTGAGGTTTTGAACAAAGAGATGTATGTATTAAACTGCTTAGGGAGGTGTAGTCATTCGTATATCTAAATGTATCATACCTGTCCCGCAACCTACATTACAACCAATTAAAGTCCTACTTGATCCTTGATTGAATGAGCTCGAATTAGTAGAGTAGTACACTACGAGAAAGCCTATGGTTCATCATTTGTGGCATATGAATGTTACTTATGAGAGTGAGTGAATTCTGTCTATCTTGAGTTCCTAATTGTTCTTAATGTTTATTGTGTGTGGAACTACTCTCTTTTGTTTTGAGGGCACTTGATTCATGAAGGAAAGGTAATGTCGTTAACCTCCAGGTTAGAGTAAGTGAATGAGTTATTAATAATGCGTGGTACTTGCGAGTCAATTGTTGAGGCTAGTATGTTACACTAATGTACATAATCTATTTTAAATATTCTTGGTATGATGTGTTATGAGATGTATGTAATGAGGCCCTGTCTATATAAAGTGTAGTTTGATTGCTCGAGGACGAGCAATAGTTTAAGTGTGGGGTATTGATGGTAGGCTATAATTGCGTATTTTAGTTGCTTATCACACTCTAATTTACTAAACTTTAATTGCTTTGAGCATAAATCGCAAGTGTTTAGCACTAATTGTGTGTTTTATGCCTAGTAGGAGTGATCCCGAGCTATGTAGATGTTATGCAATGAATTCAAGCTATTCTGGAGCTTTGAAGTCTGTGTAGAATCTCAAGGATTAAGTTGGGATTGAGTTCTGGGATCAACGGACAATTGTGCATTCAATGAGAATAACGAAGAATCGAGCAGGACGTCACCCAGGTGCACGAGCGCGCACTGGGCATGCATGTGAGGCAGAACACCATCCAAAGTGTGCGTCCATATGCGCGAGCACCCTCCCAGGTGCGTAGCCGCACACGTCCTATTCCGGAAAGAGTCCCATTTCGCGTAGGAGAAGGTGTGTTCATTTGGCCCCCACCCTACTTGGTATATATACATGAAAAATGGTATGTTTGGGACTTTTGACACATCTAAGACCTAAGGAGGCTAAGGATAATTGGGAGAAGGAAGAGCACATGGGATTTCATCATTCAATCCTCACTCAAGGCAAGAGTTTGGATCGTTGTATGTTTTCCTTTAACTTAAACTTATTTGTGATGAATTACTCCATATCTATGTAGTAATTCTCTTTAGGGATTGATGAATTTGGTGTATTGAGAATTGTTTGTGGATATTAACTCTAGTTTTTATGTATTGAATCGTTTTGGGTGTTTTAATTGTGGCATCTATTTTCACATGTTCATGTAATCGAAAGAGGCATAGCTTGTGATGTTTTGCATTATCTTGTTGGTTGAATTTGTTGATTCTTCTTAGTTATCGAAAGAGGCTAGTTGAATTATTGTTAGACCTAGTTAGGAGGATGATCGAAAGAAGTTCTTCTAAAGACCAATCCACTACGAATGCTTGCATATCTTCACCAAGCATAAATTGGTTCATATTGTGAGGTTGAAACATAATCGAGAAAGGAGATTCTACTGAACGTTTGAACTAATAATGGAATGAATTTGAGACTCACTTGAATATTAGGAGTGAATTAGCTAGAGTTAAATCCAAGACAAGTATCTTGCACCTATCCAAAGTGAAGAAAGGATGGAAAAGGTTTTTGAAGGAAGTGTGCTTTAATAGTTAGAAATTGTAGTGCTTAGGGAGGTTTTGAGTCACTCTTATCTAAATTATGCCCTACCTTAACCAAAAACCTACATTACAATCCTTTAATTCCTACTTGATTTTGCACCTAGTGTGTCTACATTAGTGGATAAATACATGAAGGATAAGCCTATGACACTACTTTTGTGCATTTGAATATCTTTGTGTGAGAGAGATTTAATTCTTTCCATTTGATATCACAGTTATGCTTAAATTACAATTTATAAGTTGGGATTGTCTTTTAAGTGTGAGAGCACATGAAATTTTGAGTTGTGAACTTAATCCAATCTTCAATTGGGAGGAATGAACAAAAGAAAATTGTTTGTGATAATGAGGTAAATTTTGAAGCTTTAGTGTCATGACCTGATTGCTACTTTGATTAATGTGGTGTTTCCTCACTTGAATTGAAATGAAATTTGTGAGAAGTTAGTGATTCATATGTTTTGGATTAATTGTTGGTACCAACCAAAGTAACTAGATTGTGTTTAATTTGAACCTTTTTGACTTGAAATGGTATTTGGTATGCCATTGAGCTTAATTGTTGATTTTACTGAAGGATGTTCTTAGATGTTGAATTACTTGAGGACAAGCAATAGTTTAAGTTTGGGGGTTTGATAAGTTGGTATTTTACTAACTTATCTCTTCTTGATACTTAGGCTTTTGTATGATTTAGTTGAGAAACTAAGTCATTCACTGAGGTTTATTGGCAGGTATCAAGTGATTTAGAGAAGATACAGAAGAAAACAAGTCAAAATATGTTAAAAATGCAAAATTTAACTGCTGCCAGTGAATGCTCTATGTGATATCGGAGAACACTATGCGATCGCGTAAGTTCAGCAGACTAAAGTTGTGCGAACGCGGTTGAAGCTGTGCGAATGCGGTTGAAGCTGTGCGAATGCGATGAAGAAAATATGGTCAAGGGTTGGTCAATTATCCTACGCGAACGCGTGGTTTGTTGTGCGATAGCGAATAGTATCAAATGTTGCTCACCGCGATCGTGGTGCTTTTTCACGCGATCACGTAGCAGTATAATTGGGCAGAAATTGGGCAGTTATGGAATTTCACGATTTTGACCCCAAGCCATTTAATACACGACCTAGCTTATTGGAAAGAGATCTTTGGCATATCTTTGGAAAATCCTTGGCCTGTCTCTGCACATCTTTAACATCTTTTGTCTAAGAAGAGAAGTCCTGGAGCTAGGGTTCTTGCACAGAAACTTGGGTTTTGAAGATTTGAAGCATTTGGTTGAGAATTTCTTACCCATTTATGTTCATTTCTTTATTTCCTTGCTTTGTATTGAATATCTAAGTGTG